>JACXGM010012076.1:13940-24462 GCA_016801145.1 Umbra pygmaea
TGGGTGGTTGGCCTGCTGGCTAGTTGACTGGGTGGGTGGGTGATTGGCTGACTGGCTGGGTGGCTGACTGGGTTTCTAGTTGGCTGGCTGGCTGACTGGTTGGCAGGGTGGGGGCCTGCTGCTGCACTTCATCTATGCCATCACCTCTCCTTCTAGAATCAGAGTAATGCACTTTAAAATTATTTGTTTTGACATACACAGCACGGACATAGACAGCACTGTGTTGCTGTCATTTTCTATTTACTTGTGACAGCAAATGCAGACCTGGGTGTTCTGTCCACTATACTAATGGAGTTCACTGTTGAATGGTCCCTTAAGACATTGTAGTGGCACACTTCAGTTCCCTCATAAGATCAGGTCTGTGCCCTAGCTGAGGATAATCAGTGATTTCCTGTAATGCTCCAGACAGGCAGGCAACACCCTGTCACTGTAGTGTTCTGCTGTGCCCACTAGGGGTCATCTCTTCATGGACTGTGGCATTAGCACAGCAGGCCTGGGTCCAGAAGACGACTTATTTACACTTGACCAATCTTTTGGTGTGTCTTTGACAGACACTGAGTGAGAAGTAAGGGAGGAGTATGGAGAACATAGCAGATGAAAAGATAGGCAAAGAGTGTCTCCATTGCTCACAGAGCTGTGTCACGCTAGGTGATGAATACAGTCAAGCATCAACGCTGTGTGAATAATGACGCTTGGCACTGTGTGTTGTTTTCACACATTTATGTATATGTGGACACCAAAGATAATTGACCTTAAACATCCTAGTTTTACGAATCCTATCCCTAACTCTAACCTTAACGTTAAACGTACAATATGTAATTTTTTGGCCGCCAGGGGGCTCTCAATCAAAACAATAGCAAAATATGTACTTGGATGACGTCGGGAAGATACGTGGGATCATGGGTTTTGTTATCGTCGTCAATGACAACCTTCCAATCTAGCGTCTCCGGCAGAAAAAATGTTCACTGACAAAGTAATGTATTGTTAAAAATATTATAACTTTATTCACGTCATGTTTGACGGTTCCCTGGAAATTAGAGCAACTATATTATATGGCGTCATTGACGGGCGACAAAAACAAACGTCCCGTGTCTTCAAATTAACTTACAAATTTCTCTGGATTTGAAAGTTGGTGGAAACATTTAGGATAATGTAAGTACAAAACAAAAAGAAATATATATAATATATTTATAGTGATGTTTTCTTTCAATGCAAAGTATGTATTCTGTTATTGTTTTGATTGATATTACATATTGTACCTTAAAACGCAAGCTGACCTTAACCCAAATAACTATTCATGCCTAAACAGAACCTAGCTCTAAACCCTTATCCTGACCATCAACCTTGATCATTCCTAACCCTAATTCTAACGTTAACCATAATTGATAATGCCGACCCTTAATTCTAACCCTAAAGCCAATTGTAAACCAAATAGGGAGAGAACAAGTGATTTTCAGATTTAGACCCAGTTCTAAGACATTTGGTACCTAATCACAACAAACCGTTTACAACACTCGACATCCCGCATCCCCATTTTAAAATTTAAATGTCCATTGTTTAACTTAGCAAGTTGCACCATCCTCTCCGATGTCACCCAGCCAAAATAATGAGTCATATTGAAGGGCATTGTTATCGTAATATGTTGTAATGCGGTGGCTGTGTGATTACGCTCCTGTCCCTGCCTGAGGTCCATTGGAGACAGGATATGAGAACACACTAGCAGAGTCATACAGAACCGCTACCATGTTCTGGCCTGTTTATCATTGCTTATTTTACAAAATTTCTAAAGGAAAGTAAGGTATATCTGAATTTATTGACAATTATCTTTCTGTTTATGTGCAGTATGCATCAAATGTTTTTATTTTTTATAATTAATTTTTGTGTGTGATTTTTGTCAGATTTTCCTCCCTTCCCAATTCCCTCTTTAATCCTGCCTTGTCGGCAACTCCTTGTACATCTGTTGGATGATGAGGGGCATGCACATGAGTTATCCAACCACATGCTGCATGATTATTTTTGCACTGTTCACCCAACACGTAATCCTTTAGTTGGATCATGCACGGGATGATTACGTTCACTGACTGTACTTCCATGACTGAATCTGGACACAAGGAGTCACTGGAGAGCAAGGTGGTAGGATAGATAATCTGACTTATCTACCCAAATCTCAGGCAGTGCCATGCCAAGCTTTATGTTGCCTCGTGCAGGAGGCCGGGGTGAGTCAGAGAACCCATGATCAGGCTCAACCCCATGGTCAGGCTCGAACCCATGACCATCGTGACGTATACTGTCCTACTATGCCACGTGGACCCCCTTCATCAAATGTTTTTATCACCAGGTATATTTTAAGACCATATCTCTGATGTGCTTTCTGTTGGTTAACACACTATACTGTTCGGTTACAGATTCTTCTATTGGTTAAGACACTGTGCTGCTTTGTTCAAAATGTTTCTGTTTGTTAACACACTGTACTGTACTTCTCTGTTCTACACTGTGAATCCAAAAGAAAAAGTAAGCAGAACTCAAAAAGTTAAGGCAACTGATTGCCTCAAAGTTTTTGAGTTCATATAATTAACATTCACTGTTTTGCTATTGTTTAACCATTTTGACACATTTCCAAACAAAATGTACAAGGAGAGATTCCAAAATTATTTTCAGATGGTTAACCAGATGGCAAAACAGTGACTGTTACCGTAGTTATATGACTTCAAACATTTTGAGGCAATCAGTTGTCTTAATATTTTGGAGTTCTGCTTATTTTTGAGTTCTCCTTTTTGGATTTACAGTGATTTGCTTGTATTGGTTAACACACTGTACTGTACTGTACTGTACTGTACTGTACTGTACTGCTCTGCTTTAGATGCTGTTGTTTCCTAACACACTGTACTACTCTGTTCTAGATGCTTCTGTTGGTTAACACACTGTACTGTACTGTACTGTACTGTACTGTACTGCTCTGCTTTAGATGCTGTTGTTTCTTAACACACTGTACTACTCTGTTCTAGATGCTTCTGTTGGTTAACACACTGTACTGCTCTGTTCTAGATGCTTCTGTTGGTTAAAACACTGTACTGCTCTGTTCTAGATGCTTATGTTGGTTAACACACTGTACTGCTCTGTTCTAGACGCTTCTGTTGCTTAACACACTATACTGCTCTGTTCCAGATGCATCTGTTGGTTAACACACTGTACTGCTCCGCTCAAGGTGTTCAACGCTATCCATCAATGAGATCAAGGCAAATGGAGCTTTCAGCTTGGGGGTGATAAGGAAATGCAGCCACATTAAAACATCTGTCACACCTCCACAGCCCTGGAGATATGAAGACACATACAGTAGGAGTAGATGGAGAGGTTGGGTGTGGTTTTTAACTAGCACATGACGCTAGCACAGACAGACACGAACACTGATGTATCTAGGGAGGCAGGGTGTAGATTATTATGAGGTTTGTAAGGTGGTGGACACTGGTGGACACTGGTGGACCTGTGGTTGCCATGCTGCAATGTGTTATGTTGGAGCAGTGATCCTTCCTGCATTTTATTGTTGACATAACATCTCAGCATGTCTCTGTATGGTGGTTGACCCTTATTCATATTAGTGTATTATCCTTGCTTCTGTCACTTTGCCCCACCCCATCCTTCAGAACCACTTGTCCCCATCCCCACACAGCAGACACTCCTCAGCAAGAACACTCTTACCAGTAAAGACCACGTCAGCAGTTTATAGACTTCAGGATAGGTTTTTATTGATCAGACATATGCATTATGAGTCAGAGAGAGAGACTTAGATTTACCCCATATTCCTCACCCAGTTACAAAGAATTATCAATCTTAGAGTGAGAATAATACAGAATAGTTCATCATAGTAATAATAGTACTTACCTGGAGTGTATTCTGATCAAATAAAAAATATAAAACACATTATTTGGAGTCTACTGTGCTGCGATCTGAAGGATCGACTGGTCGTTGGTGTTCCAGGATTTGTAAGCCCATCCTGGCCCAGTGTCTGCTCTGATGACCCCTGTTCAAGTTAGTGATCCAGAGGTTCTCTGTGCATCTATCAGCAATTCTTTGTCTCTGTTGAATGGTCCGGAGTGATCAATGCACAGCTACAGCTGGTTGAAGGGGACCAAATCCATTGAACAGTTGATTTGGTTCCATTTTACCAGCTTTAGCAAAGCATTTTTGGTGTGAGGTCCTACAGTCGGCCTTTGCAGGTGAGACAGCATCCAGTCCTACAGCAGAGGGAACAGAGAGGATGGGAGAATGAGGCAGAGCTCAGGGACAGACAAGTGGTGGCGATATTTTCATGATCAAACACACGTCTTCCCCATAGCCAGCACACATGCACTGACAGCTGGATGATGCCATTGGACGTAACCAGAGCCATGCACACTGTAACAATATAGAAAGATGCAGGGGGGGAGGGAGGGCCCATGTGGGGCAGAGAAAAGGAGACAGCTGACTAGAGAAATGGAAAAGGAGGTGGGGGAGGGCCTAAAAGATAGCAGGAGGAGAGTGCACATAAACGATGGCTGCAGACAAACTTGAGAAAACAATGAATTCATCACAGGTTTGTCAATACTGATAATGAACCATCAGGATACAACACCTCCAGAATTAACTCTAATTGACCTCTATAGAGCACAACCCCCAATCCCCTCTCTGTCACCCCCCCCCCCCCCCCCCCCCCCCCCCCCCCCCACTCAGATCCATCCTGCCCTGTGTTGACCCTCTCTTTTTCTCTGTCGACGCTATCTTCCCTGACCACCACAACTGGAATATCACTTCTTTATTGTGTGGTCTATTGTGTCTTCTTCGGGGCCATATTGGCCGTCGGTATGTGCCCAGTTCCAATGTATTCAGCAGCCTGCTGTGTCTTGCCCTTGGTGCTAGTGAGTCATGTCCTCATTCAATTAGCTCCAGCTGATCATTTAGCCATTAGGAAGTAAACCAATTCACATGCCTAACAGACTCCTGCATCCACAACATGAGCCAGCCATTGGTGTTTGCTTTCCATTTAACCTTTCACAGGTGAACGTGTTTAAACGTCCATGTTTCAGAGGAGACCACTCACAGTGGTTGTGTACTATCATTCTTCTTGACACCTCGACCACTTCACCAGTCCCCAGTCTATCTCTCTTCCCAATCCCATCAGAAATCCAGTGCAGCTGGAACTGCAGCACACAGCTCATTGTCTATGCTCCGTGTCTCTGGTGTGTCTCTATATATCTTCCCCTCTCTCACCCTCTCTGTCTCCCTCTCCTCCTCTCTGTCTCCCTTCATGTCTCCATGATGGCTGTCCAGTGGGAGCCATGTAGACGCAGTCTAATGCAGAGCTTGTACTGTATATAACAATGCACATAGCTATACTCACACAAATTCTTTGCTTGGATATTTTACCAGTATCAACAACAACAGTATTTATCAAAGAACCTCAGAAACGACCTATAGTTCTCAAAACCATTACATGCAAGATAAACACTGAATAAAGTAATGGACCGGTAGTTGAGTTGTACCTCATGAACGTAAAAAAGTGACCTAATATGTGAGCTCAACATGTACATCCTATGGGTTTAGGTTTCTCAACACCAATGGTAAAACACCCTGGTTAAAATGTCAGTGCTGTTACCCAGCATTACCCATGCTTAGATAATGACAGTGACAAGAACAGCAGCACACAAATCAAATAGAAAAAAAGTGATTAAAAAACAGGCACGTGAGCGAGCTAAAGAACAAGCCAGGCCGTTGAATCGGCTCTCTGGTGTTTAATAAAGTTGTCACCAGAGAACCCATGAATTGATGAAGGGTAAGATACCTTTACTGGGAGTGGAGGAGAGGAAAAGAGGATGAGTGGAGAGGAAGTAGAGGAGACAGTAACACATGGGGAAGGACACTGAAACATGGCCTGAATTTTACCTGTGCCAGAGCTGCTTTTGTTCTTACTCTACAGCACTGTACAACACTGCAGTGTGTGTGTATGGAATAGGAGCCAGTTTGTGTATATATATTTTGTGTGTTACTTGAAGGAGAAAATCAACTTAAGAGGAGAAAAGTAATTTGCATTAAATCCTTTTCACTCTGGTTTTTATATAGATTACAGAGACAATCCCTCGGTTACACTTTCCTGGGTTCATTTAAATCGTTCTCTCCATATGTTTTACCCTCAAACACACGGCCGTTTAGCTTGCTCACTTTATGGTATCTGCTCCTCCAGGCAGACGGACGGGTGATTAACTTTAACAGGAAGGTGAAGAATTCTGGATGTTCTTAAAGATACTGTACACAGGAAGTCATAATATTAGAGGTCTCATTCTGCAGGCATAATGTGTAATTAGTAGTCAAGCAGTGTTCACCTCTCAACACTCCTCTGTAGTCAGATGCTAATTTTAACATGCAAATGTGCAGACTGAGAAGGTGTGCCTGGCTTGAGGAGACTGGCAAAGAGAGACTGTGTGTGCGTTTGTGTGTGTGTGCTGTGCCCTTTATCAGCTGGCTGATTTTAGATGGACTGGCCACTTGTGTCTATTCCTGGAGGCTGCTGGGCACTGCATTCCTGCCCTTATATTGGAGATGGAGGAGGGACCAGGGTTTGGACAGCTGGACATGAGAATGGAGGGGAGTTATGGGAGGGGGTCAGAATGGGGGGCATGGTGGCCTATCAGGGAAATATACAGGTGGCACCTACTAAAATACACTATGTATAGAAATTAAGAATACACACTATGTACAATATAGACACTATGTGTAGACACTATGTATAGACACTATGTATAGACACTATGTGTAGACACTATGTGTAGACACTATGTGTAGACACTATGTGTAGACACTATGGGTAGACATTATGGGTAGATACTATTTATGTACATTATGTATAGATACTATTTGTAAACACTATGTGTTGACACTATGTGTAGACACTATGTGAACACTATGTGTAGACACTATGTATAGATAATATGTGTAGACATTGTGTAGAAACTATGTGTAAATACTATGTGTAAACACTATGTGTAGACACTATGTGTAGACACTATGTATAGATACTATGTGTAGACATTGTGTAGAAACTATGTGTAAATACTATGTGTAAACACTATGTGTAAACACTATGTATAGACACTATGTGTAGATACTATTTATATCCATTATGTATAGATACTATTTGTAGACAATGTATAGACACTATGTATTTTCGATAATATGTAAAATAGAGATTATGTATAGACACTATGTATGGGAGACACTATTACTGTAGACACTATGTACTGTAAACACTATGCACTGTAGACACTATGTATAGACACTATGTACAGCAGACAATATGTACTGCAGACACTATATACTGTAGACACTATGTATAGACACTATGTACTGTATACACTATGTACTGTTGACACTATATTTAGACACTATGTATAGACACTATGTACTGGAGACACTCTGTATAGACACTATGTATAGACACTATGTACTGTAGACACTTCATAGACAGAATGTACTGTAGACACTATATATAGACACTATGTACTATAGACACTTTATAGACATTATGTACTGTAGACACTATGTATAGACACTATGTACTGTAGACACTAAGTATAGACACTATGTACTGTAGACACTAAGTATAGACACTATGTACTGTAGACACTAAGTATAGACACTATGTACTGTCGAAACATTATGTATAAATCCATATAGAGTGTGACCTTGTGCGACACTCTTCACCCCACTGTGACTTAGCTTCTTATTGGAAACACACAGGACAGCCCTTCACTCTTTATCACTCCACTCTGTCACAATCACTAAACCATCTGTCTGCTCAGTTCCTGTCCATCGTCTCTGCTCTCTCCTTATCGGGAAAAATGAGCTCCGTGAGGCTGTCAGACAGCTGTCCTTCTGACAGACACACAACCCCTCATCTCCATGCTGCACCACTTCTGGTCACATCCACATCCTTGGTGGTCCTCATGCTGCTCGGTCACTCAGTCCTTTAACACGGCGGCCCCAGAACCATTGAACACGGCTTGGGGCTCCCTCTCGTCCTGACAGAGATGTACAACAGTACCAAAGACACACTGCTTGTGACAGAAAAATCACTCGTGTAAAACCACAACGGTCATCCATTCATGGTGAGTTCAATAACCTACAGCTACAGGCTGAGGCAGACAGCTGGGCAGATTGAGTGTGACCGTATGTTCCCTGCTCAGTGGTCCAATGTCAGAGTAAAAACACTGCTGTACTCTGTTCTGGGCAGTGTGCTGTCCCCATCCTGGTTAATGAAGGCCTGTGACAGCAGAGCTCAGCAGAGAAGTCAATCAGTCCTCTGGCTAATAAGGCTAATTCGGTAGCAGTAATGAAACCGCTTGACCTCTGTTCGAACCGTAAACCTTATCTACACCACGTTTATTTACTTCTGCTAATAGTCTACTTTAACTTTATGAACTGGGTTGGCTGTTTGTTCTCGTGTGATATTCACTACACTGGAATGAAAAGAATGGAAGTGGACACAGAGTGTGGGCTGATCCTTAGGCCTACCTGGCCAGTGAAGCATGATGTTGGTAGTTTGGTAGCCTCCCCATCCAATACCCCCTTGTGTCAGGGCAGCGAGAGAGAGCGGGGGGGTGGGGGGTGCTTCTGCAGTGCGGTGGCGTGGTGTGCCGGCTGCTCTCCCCTGCATTCGAACGTGAGTAGAGCAGCACGGGTCCAACCCCTGACTCAGCACCATTCCCTCCTCTGATTGGCTGATCTGGGATAAAGACAATATTGTAACAGGACCCTTTATCCTCTCAGCTCAGACAGGCATTTTCTTCTACCAGAGATAAAAAGAGCGTCAGAAAACCTGACTGACCTTGCGTCTGTGCTCTCTGTAGTTTCCACTATCAACTGTAGGCCTAGTTTCTTTCAGTATCCTGTTTGTAATGACGGCTAAGGACTTTATCTGACACAACTAAAGAGCTGCTTTACTAAGGATACTCTGTGATTATGTACATGTTTATTTCCTCTGTCTTGATTTTACTTCTGAAAGATTTAATACTCCAAACTGTTTCATTTTTAAACCTTTTAATCCCTTTCAAGGATCAATAACAATTTAGATGATATATTTAATTATACCCTGCCGTTCCCTCCCCTCTCTACAGTATCAGTGTCTTTGAATGTCTTTGCATAGAGAAACCAGGTGTAAATTGGGTTTGATCACATTGCTACTCCTACACACACTGTGGTGATGGGACAAACCCCTCCACTCAGTGTGTGTGAGTGTAATCTAGGTTAGTTTTACTGTCACACTCTCCATGTGTCTTGTTGATCTTGAGCAGAGGCCTGAGAATCCCTTTTCAGTAGTGCTGTTTTTATCTGGGACTGTCGCTGTTGCAGTAAAATCCTTTATGGCAAAAGGTAAGGGGCCTTTGTCGTGGCGATTGTTGTTAGTTGTGACAACATGCAAATCGGTTTAATGCGGAAATGGGCCGCCAGATCTTTGCAATGGAATGGTACACATAAAAATGGCTTCCGCTCTGTCCATTCTGCTACATTGATTTGAAAATGAATGTCCTTTCTATCCATTCCATTTCTATGGGGCCAACAGTGCCATTGAATAAAAATATTTGGGCCTGCCCTAATCGTTGTTTTGAAGCTCCGATGACAGCTTGATATGGGACACAGTCCGGTCGCTACCCTGGATAAACGCAGCCATATCCCCTCACGTTAACACAGCAGAGGGAGGAAATGGCTGCACTAATGCTATCTCTATTCCTTAGCCAGAATCAGGCGCTTAACTCATCAGCACAATGGGAGGAACAGAGTCATATTATAAAATGTATCCCCTGAGCTAGAAGCAGTAAATGTGGATGTGAAGGACTTCTGGAAATTCAAGAACACATCAGACATCTGCGTCTCCACATTTAAGAGAAAACCATTTTAAGTGTGATGACGTCCTGGCACGGTGTCAGAGCATGATGTCATATACGTTCGAACTGGCTGCCAAACTGCAGCAGAACATCTTCATCCCTCCCTCCCTGCGCTTACCTGTCTAATGCAGGCTAATTCTCACCCCACGCACGATCCTGCTGCCCCCCCCCCCCCCCCCCCCCCCCCCCCCCCCCCCCCCCCCCCCCCCCACACACACACTGCTCCCCACCCTTAACAAAGTACAACCACTTAGATATTTTAGCCATGCATTCATTACCATCACCGGCAGGAACACAAAGCGGGGCTAGATATGTACTCTGATATACACTCTGATGTACACTCTGATATAAACCCTGACATACTCTGATATGCATTCTTATATACATTCTGATATAATAACCTGACATATACCCTGACATAGACTCTGATATAGACTCTGAAATAGACTCTGATATACACTCTGATACACACTCTGATATAAACTCTGATATACACTCTGATATAATAACCTGACATATACCCTGACATAGACTCTGATATAGACTCTGAAATAGACTCTGATATACACTCTGATACACACTCTGATATACACTCTGATATACACTCTGAT
>JACXGM010012077.1:0-24357 GCA_016801145.1 Umbra pygmaea
AACCACCCAGGACCAAGCTCCGTACAATGGGAGATCGAGCTTTCTGCTCAGCTGCTCCCAGTCTGTGGAATTCTCTCCCTGCCCAACTGAGGACATCACAGACTGTGGATGCTTTTAAACGTGGCCTTAAAACCCACCTTTTTAGGAGAGCTTTTGATTGAACTCCAGCCCTTTTTCCTGATTGCTTTTGTTTTTATTTATTTTATTTTATTTTAGCACTTACCAGTTTTATCATGTAGCACTTTGGGATTTGCTAGAATATAAAGTGCGTTACAAATTAAATGTATTATTATTATTATTTTTATTTTGTATTTTTATAACCATTATTAATTTTGTCATTAATCATTTGTTCTTTTGTCTTCCCAGGGGGAAGGGGAAAACTTGGGAGTGTTAGGCAAGCTGTCCATGGACTTACGTCACCCATAGGGTAATTCCATTGTCTAAACACACCAGGTTAGATTTGGACGGACCACCCCCTGTAATTTTGGTTAGGGCGCCTCATCCGTGTGCCAGGTAGTAAATGTGTTTTGTGTTATGTTAGAACAGGTTAGGGGTGGGGCGTTTGTAATTTTCTTTCCTTGCTTTGGTCCAGTCAGGCCCTTCTGCCAACTTATTATTTCATTTATACCATGTGGCAAAATAAAGCATCAACAGGGTCCCCTCAGGGATACCTTCTTTCTCTGCTACTCTATATTATGTATACTGATGACTGTTGCAGCCGTTGCGACAGTAGATACATTTTAAAGTTTGCAGATGACTCTGTCATAGTCAGTCTTTGCCATGCTGGTGAAAACAGTCATGGTCCTGTTGTTGATGAGTTTGTACAGTGGTGTGAAAATGCATTCCTTCAACTGAATGTAACAAAAACAAAGGACATGACTATTGATTTTAGGCACAAGCCTTCAACTCCTGAGAATACCTGAGAATACATCAAGGGACATGTGGTAGACTCTGTAGAAAATTACAAGTACTTGGGGACTTTTAATGATGATAAGTTGAATTTTAATTATAACACTGAGTTGCTTTGTATGAAGGGTCAGCAATGTTTGTTCTGCCTCAGGAAGTTAGCTCAGTTTCATGTTGACAAGACTCTCATGATCCTATAGAGATTGCTAAAACATATGACCAAGTGAGCGGCAATGTCATCAAAACGCAAAGAATTAGGGGTGTGTTTGGCCAGGGCTGGTATGTTTACATGGGCTGGCATAGCAGGCTAGTGTTCTGGCATGAAAATAATGAAAACGTAGCGTGAAAAACAGAATCCTACAAAATACAGCGGGCCAAAACAAACATTTTCGGATCATACTGCCTAAATTTAAATCCTAATGCAAAGACGAGATATGACGAGAAAATAAAGGGAATAAAAAGGACTGGAACCTTACAAGCATAGGGACTGGTCAAGGGCCAGAGGGACGTCAACCTGTTGGCTGTTGCAGCACTCATATATACAACTACATGATATTAAGTACTAATCAGGGTTTGAACTACTTAGGAGCTCAAATGAAAGCAGTAAAATCATACACCTGTGGGGGTCTCTAAATATCATCAGCACCATTATTTAGATCATAAAAAATGCTTTTTTTCCTTTAATATATATCATGACATTTATGTTAATAAACAGCCTAAAAGAAACGTGTTTTCCGAAAGAATGCAATAGGTCTATGCTACTGCTAGGCGCATATCGCGATAGGTGTGTTTTTGATTATACATCGGTTGCTCAAGTCAAATGTTTATAAACAGGGTGATATAAGGTGGTTTGTTATTATTGTTGATTCTCTACTCCTGTATTAATAAACGTTGAACTCAAATGAATGAAGTCCAATGTTAGGCTATTTATTTATCTACACATGCCGCGCCTAGTTAGGCTACTTGTTTAAGAGACCCCCACAAAGATGAAATCATAATTCGAACCCTGGTGTTAGTGCATACACACGCAAAGTTTACAGTAACTTCAAGTCGCTGCAGCAGGCAGGCCCAGGTTTTTTGTACAGATGGATGGGTCCAGGACCTGGAGATGTAAATGTGGGGAAGAAAACTGTTGTCCGTTCAAAGGAATGCTAATGTTTTAAGCACCACACTCCTCACTCTCTCATCTATCTGCATGCATTCAGAACTCAACAAACCAACGTAACTTACTAAAATAAACACAGAAGTTAAATTGTGAAAACTTTGATTTGTTTACTGGTCTTACTAAATGCGCTTTCTAGTAGAACACTGTTGGAGCTACTAATGTATGAGCATGTTAAATAAAAAATATATTTATTAGACTTGAATTAAAAGATAGCATGGGTGCCTTAAGTTTGTGCCGCGGTTTCCCAAAATGCTTTGTCATGATGACGACACATTAGCAATCTCTATTTTAGAGGTTATATCGAGTCCGTTTTAACCTTTTCCAGGATCTGTTGGTAGGGGAACCTCAACATTAAGGCTAAAATGATGATGTCTATGCCACTGATGTGGACATTTTGGTGACAAATTGTGTTATGGTGGAAGAGATGTTGACCAAGTATTCAACATGCCTTGTCACTTTCCACTTTGCGGGTATTTGAATTTCAAATGATTTCGTATTTTGTCATTTTACCGCCTATTCCGAAGTTCTTGATGCTGGTCTTTGTACACTGGGAAATGTAAAGTCAGTAACTAGTGACTATTGTAGGTCTTCTAGCCCACTGGTGTTCAGGTCACCCTCCATTTAATTCTTCTTTGTATATTCTATGTCTATGTTGTTTTTTATGTCTTGTATTTATTGTATGCCTTGCTTGCTGCATACATTTGCCTTTCGGGGACAAATAAAGTTGAAGTAAGCAAACATGATCAGTTAGGCTGCTGCTTACTATGCTTCTTTTGCCTCTTTGACTCCAGGGTCAAGAGCATAGCCAAGTTTTCTGGGCCCCATGAAACAAAATCTGCATGGGCCCCAAACATTCAATAAATGATTAATCAAACATTCTAGCTAGCACCAGAAAGGGAAAAATGAACTGTGCTGTCCTGTTGAGAAGTAGATTATATATAATAATGTTTAAATACAGTTTAAATAGTGTTAAAATTGTATTACTAAATGAGAGTCTTATACACCTACGGTTAGACGCCTGTTGGAGGATTCTAAGACATGTTAGGCTGTCTGAAGACAGACAGGGAGAAGATTCAGGGTCAAACAATGAGTGCAGAAGGGTCATGTTATAGTTATCTTAAGGGGATTTTCCTTTAGGAGGGGAGTAGTGGGTCACTATGACAACAGATGACTGAGACAGGAAGCAAGGCCAAGCAAGTGAGGAGAGAGGGCCCATACTGTTCTTATATTATAGCATTAGAATAATCTTGTAGCATTTAGCTTAGGACTTATAGCTTATAACTTTGTTATATATTAGACTGCTTATAACTATCTCATCTATTGTATGTTAGACTGTAATTCCATCACAGGTCTAATACATAGTGGATGCCATTCAGACTACTAGAACGTTTTACTGACAGAACACTAGACAGATAAGGTTTACTGAGTTATTTGAATAACAACTAGCTAGGCCATTTGATTAGATGCTAGACAGAAGTTACGGTGACCTGCACCTGTGCTCACATGAGACAGTCATGGGTCTGAGGAGATAAGGGTCTTCTTCTAGGAGGTGTGTGAACAACAAAGCTAAGGCTATATAAACCAGTTCCAATTGTTATTCGGGGCTTCCTCTTCAAGGCCGTCTTTGGTTCCTTGTGCTGAGATGTCCCTGTTTCCAGATGATACTTTATTAAGGATTCTATGATGTAACCACAACCCGACTCCTGAAACCATGATTTCAACGAAGATCTTGTTAAGCTTTAAAATAACAGTTTTTACAGTCCCCAGTGGTGGCGGCAGATTATCTTTTGGGCTAAACTATGCTGGGGCTCAAATCAAAGTCTGAATTTCAATGTGAATACATACATAAACAATAGAATAGTGCATGTCACTACCACACGCAAAAGCCTATCAGGCACATGGGAACCTATTTTTGACCAGGGGTGCTAAATAACAAAATAATGGATGTTTCTCCCCCTAGGAAATGTTTCGGATTTTGACAGCTAAATACGTCATTTTAGCGCAGTGTATCGGTGAGTGTGAGAAGTTTTAGAAAAGTCCTGGGCAGCCACCAATTCCACTGTTCCACAATTATGCAACAGCACTCGCCACTCCGACTACACTGCGTGCACCTTACCCCCATAGAAGCGCACTTGACCTCATTATCCTATGTCAGTAAAATCTATAGATTAAATCTTGCAAATTTTTGCCGCATTACTATGCCGGAAGAAAAAATCTTGTATGCTTTTTTGCTAAATATTCATTTCTTCTACATTATTCGCAAGTATCTGCTGATATTGAAAGGAATCCATGTGACACTCAACTTTAACAAAATTCCCAGTATCAGCACTGGCCACACAGTACCACAGCATGATGGAACCTCCACCAACCTTTACTTTGGGTAGCAAAGGTTTGTCTTGTTTTGCGGCCATGCATAACGCCCCTTGTTATGACCAAATATCTACATCTATGTTTCATCAGTCCACAGCACCTTCCAAAATAAAGCTGGTTTGTTCAAATGTGTGTTTGCATACCTCAAGCGACTCTGTTTGTGGCGTGTGTGCAGAAAAGGCTTCTTCCGCATCACTCTCCCGTACAGCTTATCCTTGTGCAAAGTGCGCTGAAATGTTGAACGATGCACAGTGACACCATCTGCAGCAAGATGATGTTGTAGGTCTTTATAGGTGGTTTGCCTCCAATATTTTACTTGGCCTGCCACTTCTGGCCTTAACAAGAACTGTGCCTGTGGTCTTCCATTTCCTCACTATGTTCCTCACAGTGGACACTGTCAGCTTACATCTCTGCGATAGCTTTTTGTAGCCTTCCTCTAAACCATAATGTTGAACAATGTTTGTTTTCAGGTCATTTGAGAGTTGTTTTAAGGCCCCGATGTTGCCACTCTTCAGAGGAGAGTCAAAGAGAACATTAACTTTCAATCGGCCACCTTAAATACCTTTTCTCATGATTGGATGCACCTGTCTATGAAGTTCGAAGCTTAATGAGCTCACCAAACCAATTGTGTGTTCTAAATAATCAGTGCTAGTTAGTTACAGATATTCAAATCAACAAAATGACAAGGGTGCCCAAATCTATGCACCTGTTTAATTTCATTTTGATGCACATGCACATTTTCTGTTAATCTAATGAACCTCAAAATGAAATTGCTGATCCAAGCAACCAATTATTTATAAATGAAAATCATGGAAATGGTCAGGGTTGCCTAAACTATTGCATACGACTGTATAACTGTTCATTTTTAGTAGGCTATATTTGAACCTATCCATAACCCCTTTTTGCTATTTGCCTCATTATTTGAAATACAAAAATATAAATAATGTCAGACAGTGAATTAGTAATTATAAAAAATAATAATAACAAAGGGGTTGCTGCAGCACCCTCAACCCCCCCTTCCCATGCCTATTCGCATTATTTTAACTTGTTCACTTTGTCTGGCAATTTTGTTCACTACACACTCAATGGTGTGGGCAGATCGATCCAAAAATATAGATACTATATTTTGTTTTTGAAGATTGATTCTAACATTAATAGGATCAGATACTAATTCCAGTTTCTCTCGTCTAGGTTGTAACCTAACCATTTCATCAAAGAATAGTACTGCCAGTGCAATGTTCCGTTGTCGTGAACACACATACGCACACACACAGAGACTAAGAGATCAATGGAGAGAGCGAGCGAGAGAGCAAGCTATGGTAGTTAATGGAGCACAACAGGTGACACCGAAGCCACAAAAAAACGCAACTAAAAGTCAGCACAGTTGATACTCCATGGTGGGGCTAACACGATTCTTGGTGGGGCTGTAGCCCATACAAGCCATACCCTGCCACCGCCCATGGCTGTCCCAAACTGTCCTTTTAGGTTAGGTCGGAGGGGCTCTCCCTCATCAGGTCGATCCCACTTAGGGAAGGGGTTGAAGTGGCTGCTGGTCTCTCCCTCTAACAAAGTCCTATAAAACCAAGACCTTGGTCTTGGGCCAAACAGAGTTTTGCATTGGTCCTCTGGGAGAGAGTTGTTCCCTACTGTTTTGTTTTGAGCTGGATCGATTTTCCTTAGCTTGCCGATACCTCCCCATCAGCCCTCCATTGAGGGCAGTCCCGTCTAACCAATAGGTCAGGGGTTCCTTAAACTTTCCTCAGGCCCGGGCTGCCCCAGACAGACCATGTTTTTGTGTTTAAAAGCTTATTGTGTAGTTGACTAATTGAATCATGTGTGCTCAGTGCTTGAAGTGAGAAAAAAAAGGTGCAGGTACTCTCTTGCATTGGCAAATCATTATGACATTTGAAATTTCTACAGTGAAAACCAAACTTGGAGATATTGCTGGTACAACAACAATTTATTGTTATTTATAACTACATAAATGTATTTATTTAAACAAGTCGTGTGTGTGTGTCCCTTGACAAACAGTCAGGCTATGCATGTATTTCGTTACTCACGTTATTGTTGACATCGCTGTCATTGACTAAGGTAACATTAAGGTTGGTAGATGCAGACTCCTCATTAATGCTAGCAGTTCCACTCACATCCACCTTCAAGGTCTAAGGAGTTTTAGGTCCACCTGGCACAAAGTTTACCTTTTGGCATCTGGAAAGGTCATACTTTGACCTACAGTGAAGTGCCTTATAGTTTTGGACTCAGCAGACCCATAGCTACAACATGGATTAATGAAATCCAACATCCTGGATCATTGAAGTTTATGTTTTATAAAATATTTATCATAAAAAAAGAACATATGTATATTTAGTTTTTATGTGTAAAGCATGTAAACCATGACGAATAAGGATTTTTAATGCATATTGTCAAGCCCCCAGGGCTCCTGGACCGGTGTGCAAAGTTTGGAGGCCATACAAACTAGTCAACATCAAAATGCTGCACCCATTTCTTACAATATTTCTATACGTTTTTGAAATCCCAGCTATTTTTTACTTACTGTCTGTAACGTGTTTAGTAAAAAAGGTGTCTATAAAACAATGTGATCTCTCAGAAATCCGTGATACTACCACGGACACTTCAAACTCTGTGGGAGTTTCACAGAATGGCAGATAATTACGTGAAATAAACACAAATCCTTAACTTCTAAATCTACGGCAGTTTCACGGAATCGCATGATGACATAGCAGAGTGTAAATAGCGTTGATTTTGCAGGTGGTAGAATGGGGTTGGTGGGTGGACGTAAAAACATGCGACTGACATACCAAAGACTGCGAGGTCGAATCCATGCAGACACTTTGCATGTATTTTGTTTTATATTCCAGCGTGATGCAGACGTGTTGCAAATATGCTTTTTTGTCCTTTTTTTCCCTCACTATCACCATGGTTACAAACAATACATTACGACATAACACATGTTACATGGAGTTCACAGCAAGGTTTCTGAGTGGTTAAGGTTAGGTTAGGGGTTTGGGTAAGGCTTAGATCGAACTAACAGCAAGGTTTCTGAGTGGTTAGGGTAAGTGTTTGGGTAAAGCTTAGATCGAGTTAACAGCAAGGTCTCACTGTGTGCCCATCGCAAACTTTTCTGTAAAAACTGCCACAGATTCTGGTCCCATTCCGTGAAACTCTCACAGATTCTGAGGTTCAGACTCCGTGGCAGTGTCACGGATTTCTGAGAGATCAGGCTGCTTTAAAACATGACCGACTTTGTGGTGTCATAGCACTCATTCTTTTTGTCTGATCTTCCTCTTTCCAATCGTACCAAGCAGGAACGGTTCGTGCATGACACTTTAGAATGTCAGGAGACTGTGAAGGGTTTTAATTAATGTTAGTTTGAAGCTCATGAAATGTACCCAAAGTTTCTGGTTGGACTTGGACCTCTGTTGACATGTCTGACTCTGGTACACACATTCTTTTAGTACCTTTCTAAAGCCAGGCTAGCATAACGACTTAAAAAAGACACACTTCTTTTTAGTTTCTAGGTTTTCAACAGTGAAAAATATGTTACGGTCAGGCGACAGCATTTTCTAACTAGCGTCCATGGAAAAGTGAACTTATGATAGGGTGGGCTGACTCCTTGCCTTTGATTTGTCAAGAGATCTGAAGTAAGTCATGTAGTGCCCTCTGTGTATTGTAGTTTATGTAATGTTAGGATCATTACCAATCTCTCTGACACTGACGCTTTCTCTGTCAGTGGTACGAAAGAAAAAGTGCAGGTAGGCTTAGGAGTAAAATGTAGAGGTGCCGGTACCGTACCGGTGAGTACCGCCCCACTTCGAGCACTGTGTGTGCTAGTTTATGATTTTTGTTGTTATTGTGGTCTTTGATGGTTGTACTGAAGTCCTCACCTCTAGGGAACAGATGCCAGCATCCTCCACCAGTGCAACATGTTGGGGGGGGATCCTGGTGAACAGTGTTGGGTAAAGTTACTTTTGGGAGCAGTGCTGGGAGTGCTACTTTTACACTCTGCTGGCTTCTTCCAATAAGCGGTGGGTTGTGTGCTGCTTCCTCACTTCACCCGCAGGTGGCGCACCCAAGCCAACGGTCTTCCAGCATCAGGCCCTCACAGTTGTTGCACATCACTTTTTAAGTTTGCAATACTTCAACAGATTCATTAAAGGACCTATGTAGTCTTTGCTGTACTATTGTTTTTTATTTTGGGGAATGTGGGGGTGTATCACTTACAGTGTGACTGGCCACTTGGTAGTGTAGACTTTTCCAGGTAAGCCAGATTGATCAAATGTGCAAGGTCTGCAGTGTTTAGAAAACTACAGAAAATATTGTATCAGTTAGGATACGCAGTTCGTGCTTCCCCAGTGAGCTGCAATGCTCTTGTCTCACTCTCTCAATAGAAACTCAATTGGATGGACTGATCCAAATATGAAGTAATTTAGAGAAAGATGAGTGGCTCCTCACTATTTCAACTTGCCTGCCGTTTGCACAGAAGGCAATAGATTAATAACCTAGTAAAAGTTTTCTCTTTATCGACCAGGTAAGTCGATTGAGGACTGATTTTCTTTTTCGGTTATAATTACAGTAGGTTAGGAAAAGTTTAACACATACAGTAAATATAACTAAAAAAGAGGGAAAAGTTTCACACATAATCAGAACTGAAAATGAGGGAAAAGTTAAACACACAGTAATCAGAACTGAAAATAAGAGAAAGGTTTAACACATACATTAATTAGGAACTGATAATGAGAAAAAGGTTTAACACATACAGTAATCAGAACTGAAAATAAGGATAAAGTTTAACACATACAGTAAATACAACTGAAAATGAGGGAAAAGTTTAACACATACAGTAATTAAATATCAGTTCAGACAATTGTTCCCTAAACCTGCATTAACAAACCAATAGATTTCAGCAACATTCTTAAATCTGCTCGAGCAGAGACAAAATATTTTACATACTGTTTGTATTTAAAATGTCATTTCTCCAGACCGCAATTTTGCTTTTGTGGGTGTGTCATTCAAGACACATCGCTCTTCACTCAGGAACCTCCCTATCCCATTGACTTACACGTGAAGAATTCTCCCACAATACACATTTCTCCTGGACTTTTAGCAAAGCCCCAGGTGGGATCTTTCAAATTCTTTTTGTGCGCTACCTCCTGAGGTTGCATGGAATTTGAGAGAGACCCGCAAGTTTGCACAATACAATTGTGTCTCGTCCTGAGCTCGGCTCGAGCAGATTGTTGCTGAAATCTATCGTAGTGTAAAAGGCCTCGAAGTCAGGGGTGGGCAAAAGGCGGCCCGCGGGCCAGATATGGCCAGCCAGGTCCTTTGATCCGGCCCTCAAGGGAATTTTCAGTCGATTGACAATTTAAAGAGATAGAGAGTGTCAAATCTCCCAAACCGTTAATGCTAGAAAGAAGAATTTCTGCCGCAAAGAATGAAGGGTTTTTTCATGTGGGTCCACCCCAGCTGGACATAGGGGCAGGTTCCTGGACACAGATTACACATAGTCCTGGATTAAAGATTTTCATTGAGCTTGATTATATAGTCCAATACCAGGCTTAATCTGTGTCCACAAAACTGGCCCATAGTCTCAAAGTTGGGTACATCTCACTGACTCTTATTTTAGTTCTAAAAAAACTACAGACCGGAAGCAGGAAGGAAAAATGATAAAATAACATTTCTGCAATGAGGTAGGACATAACCCTGCACCAAAACAGGTTATTAGTTCGGGGGATAGGGAATGGCTGGGTTTTGAAAAGGTTATGTGGAAATAGTGACAAATATGTACATAGTGTTTTACTGACCTATTTGTATTTCCCGCTAACATTGTCACACTGGTTCTCAAGACCTGGGGGCATGCCAATATGGATATTACAGTTATATTCGTTTACATGTATTCTAAAACAAATACTTAAAAATGAAACATGTTATTTTTTTTTGCTTAAAATCATGCATGAAAATCAATTTCTCAGATTATTCATCTCGTAGTCAAGAGTCTTCTGAATCCAAAACTATTAACCAATTTACTGTAAAACAAAGTATGACCCTTTCACAGACCAAAATATCAACATACTTCGAGGCAGAATCTTTCTAGCTTTAGCCAGCTCGGATTCACTGACACATTTCGGGCTTCACTCTCACACTTCCTAGATCTTCTTAATTAAAGAGACAGTGCACAATTTTCCCAAATATACACAGGATTATATAACATGCATTCCCCTCCTTCAAACAAATTACTTTGCCTGGCTCAATTAATGTTTATGTCTATTTTCCTGTGCACATCAGTTTCAAGACACCAAATGGCTGATCGAACTGTTTTAAAATGCTTTTGTACCTTTGAAAATGCACTCACTATTTGTTTAAAAATTGAGATGGTTTTTTCACAGTGCTGAATGTTATGCTGTCATACACAGTAGCTATAACATAATGCTTATCTTGTCCTCATTTGTCATGAAACTTTTTTTGGGGTTGTGAGTTTAGGTATAAATGTGTGTTCTGCCACTCGTGTTTGTGTGTGGGGGGGACAGGGGGGAATAGGGTAATTGAATTAAATAATTTTTCCTATATCCTATTTTTAACACATAGCTATAGTATGCAGCCCTTCATTTGGTTTCAAAAACTCAATGTTGCCCTCAAGCTAAAATATTTTTCCGCCCCTACTCTAAATCATTAAGTCTGATGGCACCCCATCCCAAAAAAGTGCCTCCAGCTGCAAGAAGGTCGAAGAAGGAAGGGGGGGCAGGGACAGGGGGCGGAGTTGTCTGCACAGGTAGAGAAGGTGGAGCAGCAGGCACAGGCGGAGTCATTGGGACTAGGATGGGAGGTGGAGCTACTGGCACCGGTGTGGGTAGTGGAGGACCAGGCACCAGCATGGCGGGCAGAGCCTTTGGTGCTGGCATAGGGGCGGAGCCTCTGGCATGGGAGGTGGAGCCGCTGGCAGGGGCGCAGGCACTGGCGTGGTGGGCAGGATCCAGGGGTGAAGCTAGCTGGATGTTTTTCCTCGCTAGCAGGACAGGAAACTAGGGTGACGCTAGCTGGCTGAGCTATGTTGCTAGCGTGACAGGAATCTGGGGTGGTGCTAGCTGGATGTGCTTCCTCACTAGCGAGACAGGAATCTGGGAATACTCTAAATGGCTAGGCTGCCTTGCTAGCGGGACAGGAACCTAGGGTGGCGCTAGCTGAATAAATTTCCTTGCTAATGGGACAGGAACCTGTGAGGACGCTGGCTGGCTTGGCACCCTAGCTACAGTCGAAGGACAGGATCATCTTGCCTGCTTAGTGGGACTGGAATTTGAAGTTTCACTCACTGGACTGAAGCATGAGCTGCCTGGACCCCGAAGCTGAACTGGTGTGTGTATCAGCCCATGCCTGAAGCTAACCACAACCCTGTTCTTCCTTTCAACATTCCTTTCCTGTTCTACTTCATCATATCCTGATGTTTAATTCTTCAAGTCCTCCTGGAGATATTCCTTCATCCTTCCAGCCCAGTTACGCAGTGACATATAACTCCATTATTGGTTTGGCACATAGGTTGCGC
This sequence comes from Umbra pygmaea, assembly GCA_016801145.1. Classification (NCBI taxonomy): domain Eukaryota; kingdom Metazoa; phylum Chordata; class Actinopteri; order Esociformes; family Umbridae; genus Umbra; species Umbra pygmaea. The sequence continues at coordinate 11,997 of JACXGM010012077.1, forward strand.
TGATGGTGCTTCCCACATCACACAGTGTCATATAGCTCTCCACCAAAATCTGGTGTGGGAATCCTAAAATGCTGTACCTCCCTTGATCCACCCCAATGGCAGCCACGTATGACTGGATGCGATCGAGTTCCCTCTATATTAATTCCTCCAGGTCATCTGAGTGCCAGTCCTCCTTGTCCACTGGATTGTATCTAGTTTTGACTTTGTACAGCTTTGCAGTTTTTCTTTGCTTTCATTCTGTAACAAGTGGGATGCAAGGAGTAGTCAGGAGGCAGGAGCAAAGATTCAAAATATAGACAGTTTAATTAAACAGAACCAATATCAAAACAACACAGACTGCATGGAGTCAAAAAATGTGTTTCCACAATACTCTTAGGCTGCACAAAAATGCATGTAATACAAATAAAGAACGACAGGGAATCCACACAAACCTAGGGTTTAAATACAATACTGATGGGCAGTCATGAGTACCTGGTGTGCATGATTGAAAGAGAACACAGAAATCCATTGGTTGGTGATGTAATGGTCAAATGTCAGAGTGACAACAGAAACATGAAACAAAGTTAGTGATGTAGCTCAATGTAACCCTTTTTATGAACTGTGTAGGAATTACAATTTTTTATATATAGCCTCCCATTTCTTAAAAATTAGACAAAGGGACATAATCATTGAATTGCAGTGAATGTCTAACCAAAATCTGTAACCCATAGACATCCCCAGATGCTGTGTTTCTTCCCTGGTAATTCTCTGCGATGCATTTACTGCAGCTGTTTTCAGTTCCTGCTTGTTCTTTGGGTGTTTTGCTTTCAGTTTTGCCTTCAGCAAGTTAAATGCATGTTCATTTGGATTCAGGTCAGGTGATTAATTTGGCCATTGTAGAACATTGAACCTCTTTGTCTTAAAAAAGTTTTGTCCATCTGCACTGTGAAGTGTTGTCCAATGAATTTTGCAGCATTTGCTAAAATCTGAGCAGATAATGAGCTCCTAAACACTTCAGAATTCTTACTGATACTTTTTTGTCAGCAGTCACATCATCAATATAAATGGAACCAGTTCCATTGGAAGCCATGCCCTAACACTACCTCCACCATGCTTCACAGCTGAGGGGTATGGTAAAGCTTTCCTCCTGGAGGGAGTTCTTGATCTGGGCAACTGTTGTGAATGGATATTTGTTCACGACAGAAATGTTTCTTCTGTCATTCACCACAATTTTTTTTACCATGGTCTTCCAGGCCTTTTGGTGCTCTGAGCTCTCCAGAGCATTCTTTCCTTTTTTATAGTTTTTTATATAATCCCTGACCCTCCCACCCCCCGCTGCCCATCCTGAAAATTCCAGAAAATTCCTGCTCCCAAGCAGTTTTAGGTATATTAGTGGAGTGTTTATCACAGGACATAATCCAAGAATCGATTTGTGAAATCACTGAGTTCTGTTGAGGTAGAAAATTCGATAGCTCATTCCAGGTCTGGGGGATGGGGGTAGTAAAGGTAAGCCAACAAATTCAGAACTGCCTAAGAATTAATTTATTAATTGATTTGGCTACACCTAATGTTTTTGCTATCTCTCTGATCTTGCTTCACTAGCAGTGACAGTTTTAGGACTTCATATTGCTGTTAACAGCAGTAGATTACAAATGCAAATGCAAAATATAAAATCAAACTGTACCTTTTATCTGCTTACAAGTAAAGGAACTAATGAGGGAATGACACACCTGGCCCTGGAACAACTGCTTAGCCAAATATCCAATTATATCTTTTCACCATTTAAAAAGCCTGTAAGTCCTGCACAGTTCACCCAATTTGTATGTCAATACCCTAAAATGTAAGATGAAAGTCGGCACTTTCAGGTAATACATATTTAACTTCTGCTCCAATATGCTGTCGTAGACAGCTGAAGTAATGATAAGTCCAAATATTTATGGACATGACTGTATATACAGTACAGTACTGTTGGTGAGAATTAAGAAGATATGCCATGCTCTGTTGGTTTAGCATATCTTATCTGCATGATAAAAATAGTTTCTGGATGTCTGCCCTGTTAAAAATGTCATTGTGTTCCACAACAGAGAAAAGAATGTAATAATCCTTGACAAGCAGATGCATCTGTGCAACATTGACCTCAACCAGAAACTAAAGTTCACTCATCACAGATATCCAAGTCATCAAGTTACTCAGTACAACCTTACGTACATGCTTACTGTATTGATGCAATAAATACCATATGATTTATGTTGGCAGTCTTGTCTTTACAGGGTTAGCTCAGTCATAAGGTAAATAACTGCTAATGTTTTAGATACAGTTTGTACAGTTTGTGAAGAGAGATCTGCATGTCCAGTGTCCAGTATCTCTTGGGCAACCAACAGCTGCACATTGAAAAACAGCCTTGCATGTATTCTCACAAGGATTAAGCAGAAATTAAACGTATTTTCTGTATATTTAGTTAAACCTGTGTTATTTCAGAATATAACTAACCACACACATCCATGAGGCTATAATAATGGAGCTGTAGAAAAAATATTTATTATTCACTGATACTAGTTGGCCTTGGTTTGAGTGACTTATCAATCCATATGAATTGCTCTAAGTAAATTATTACTTTTAATTTTTGGAAATGGAAAAAATTAGAATAATGGCTTCAAATGGAGCAGTATTTGTTTAATACATTTGCTAATGTGAATTACCTTGATCCTGAGTCAGCAGCTATATAATAGAAAAGCTACACCACAAAATGCAAAGTCAGACATGCTAGGTAGCTAGCTACTGTACTAACATTTCATAACATCAAACAAGATTTTATGAGGCAGTATATATCTTTATCTGTTCTGCCATCAGTGTGGTGCCATGCCAGCTGTCCCACAATTTTACAACATAGCGTTTGTAGCTTGGAATCACAAGACAGGGAAGGTATTGTGGGAGATGATTGGCTGGAATGTCCAATGCTCCTTTTTCCATTGCCCAAGTGCACGGTACTGCTCCGCGCTGACACGGACCACCTGAGGACAGTCCGGATTGTGTTTCCACTATCAAAATGGTTTGCGCATTTGAAGCTTTTGTGAAGGGAGAGAGAGATAATTTGCGCTACTATACAACGTGTATCGAGAGAGGAGAGTCTCAACAATTTACAGAAAACATAAATAAAACACTAGAACAACCAGGCAATTTATGAGTCTGATTCAAACGACTGTTTGCGTAAAGACGTATTTCCGTTAAATAGGGGTGTAGAATTTCACTGGTGAGAAGGCTACTTCTTTCAGAAACCCGCTTGTGAAGCTGTAAATACTATTTCTTGATATTAAAAAAATATGAAAAAAGTGATTCTTATAAGATAATGTCTCCTTACAGTATGTTGTTTTTTTGTTACACACATAAGCAGCACAGCCTAAAATTCATGATAAGTATCAGATGGACCTGTGATTGCCGAATTACAATTTCTGTTGAAATGGAGAAGTAAGAAATAAAATGATTAAAGTTATTATACCCATTGCTATTTTTATGTAATGATGGTATAAGTACATATACGGGAAATTAAATTTACAATCCTCAATAAATGTGTCAATGTGTCGTAACCCCACCCACCAGACTGCTTTGTTCTGGACGAGTACTATTTTTTCCTCCAACATAGACCAGTACGGTCTGCTCTCCATGGGCTGGGTTTAGATGAGAACATGATCCATACCGTGATATGTGTGGTATGGCATGGCACAGGTCCTGTAGTTGAAAACAGGCACAACAGGAGCAGAAGACAAATTTATGTTGTTCCCCATATCATTGACCATAACATTATGAAAGGACCTATAAATTATCTAATGAAGTTGCCAATACAACCCATGTGTACAGGAATGACATGTGTCAATAACTCATTAGCCTTACAATAGGTGGATAACTTCATCTAATATCTCTGCTCAAGAGTCTGTGAAACATACTGTGTCATGTACTGTTCCTCAACTGCAGTTAGTGGGGCTGTAGATTTCTCCCTCTAAAGGTCACTGGAGTACTAAAATAAGAAGTCTTCTATACAGAAACAGTTCGGCCATATGGCACTTTGACCACATTATTTTTGGGATGGTCAAAATATTTTTTTAGCTTTTTGTGCAGAATTCATATGCCTTTTGCTAATGACCTGCTATTGTTTTCACACACTGGCCTAAAATCATTCAGTGTGTCTGCACCTTTGCCCCAGTGATGGATTAGGAAAGAAAGAGCTATGGTCACTCACAGACTGTCTCTGCCTAATCAATCTAGTTCTGTCACATTGTGACTCAAGCCCAGAGGATTGCAAAATGTGTCTCAATCATGCAAAACTGTAAACAAGCAGCATGGTCCGTTAATGGGCTTTGATTTTTTCTTTTTCTTTTATTTGAAAGATTTCAGGAAATTGTCTTTGGTTACATCACTATATTGTATCATTAGGGGTTCAAGCACGTAGTGCAGAAATATATGGAGTCTTGAGTATTGAAATTTTGATTCAGGGTCGCTAAGGGGTGCAAAACAAAAGTTGCGGGAGGAGCCTATTTTACTAAAATGACTATAACTCGAGAAGTAAATGAAATATCTTCACCAAACCCCGCACATATGTAAGAGTTCAATCTAAGGTCACAGTAAAAGAAACTGTGACAATTGAACACTAGGTGGCGCTATAACATGGAAAAAACAAAAAGGGCTATGACCACCTGAACATTAGTCTGATTGACTTGAAAATTGGTACGCAGTGTCTTGGTCTAAGGTGCCATGTACAGTATGTCTATGAGGACATTGGCATACTATATCTCCAAAAACATCGGCCAATGAAGTTTGAGCACCTATTAGACAAGGGTAACGGAGGCTGATTGGAACGAAACTGGATGGGCATGTTCACCTCATGGCCCTAAAGGCCTGTAAGAAATCGGCCACTAGTAGGCGCTAACGAGTTTTACGGCTCTGTTACGGCTCTGTAATCACGTGGTGTTACACACATCCACATAATATTCATATAATTTGATAGATCTCCTTATACTGAACAACTTTGCCTCAAGAAGTACTGCTGTCAATCAATTTGTTCATTAAATACTTGCGATTGTTAAAAATCTATTTTTGCGAACTAGTCCTAGGTTTTTTGCCCGATCAAAACCAAACCAGTGCAGTACAATTCTCTGGACTCTCTAGATCAATAATTATCAAAGGATAATTTAGAAAATGGGTATGGCAAAATACCCTCAACAGCCTCGAAATCCTAAAAGAAAACTCAGAACTTCACAAAAATTGGTGACCGTATGTGATATAACATTTTAAACAAGCATGCAATATTGTATGGAGATCTGTCCATAGGTGGCACTATAACTGTTTAAAAGCTTTGAAAACCATATATTTTCTTTGTAAATTGCTTGATGTGCTTAAAGGCCTTAAATGCTTGAACCACAAAAAAATGCTGCTCGCAGCTTTAAAGGTACAATATGTAGTTTTCCAAAACAATAACAAAAGACGTACTTTGCATTAAAAAAGGAAACATCACTATACCCATATTATATATATATATCTTAGTTGTGTACTTACATTATCCTAAATGTTTCCACCAACTTTCAAACCCAGAGAATTTTGTAATATAATTCGGAGACATGGGACGTTTCATTTTGTCTTCCGTCAATGGCGTCATATAACCTTTGACTGTTCTAGTTGCTCTAAGTTCCAGGGAACCGCCAAACTGCCAGAGATGCTAGATTGGAAGGTTGTTATTGACGACGATAACAAAACCCATGATCCCACACTTCCCGACGTCATCCAAGTACATCTTTTGCTATTGTTTTGATTGAGAGACCCCTAGTGGTCAAAAACTGCATATAGTACATTTAATAGTAAATATGTTTTTGTGGGGGTATTTTTATATTTTGATGGACAAGACAGTGGGAAGCATATGGGCATGTAGGGGGAGACAGAGAGGAAGGGCACAGACAGTGGGGCAAGCCGGGGCTCAAACCCCAGTGTTCAGTTGGGGTGCTTACCATTACAAAATCCAGTACTAGAGTGTAGTACATTAGGAAAAAGGAGAGCATTTGGTTAATCATATTTAATAAATGAAAAATAATGAATTTGAACATGGATATTATGAATTGGGAGGCCTGTTTGATATAAAATAAATGTACGGTAACTGTCTGAAATCAGTTACTTTTACACCAAATAATATAATGCATTAAATGTTGTGACATTTTCTAAGCAGTGGTATCATTTTGTTCCAAAAATGCATATTGTCAAGATGCAACAATAGTACCATCCATGTGATGAAACGGCTCAAAAATATTACATTTGATAAATAGTATAATATCTATTCTCTTCTTGAAATAGTAGACCCTTACTATAATACTAGTATGTTACTGTTATTTCCACAAGAATTTCAAAGGAAGGACATTGATTTAGATTTAATTTATAGAAAACAATGTATGTACCGGTAATGAAAAAACAGAATGTTTTATTTTGTGTCAACTTTTACATTTTTCAGTCTGCCATATTCAAAATGCCAAGTACTCATCAAAAAACTTTTGTTATCACCTTTGTTATCTACATCTTCTCTGTATGTACTGTCAGGTAAGGAATAAATATACGTGAAAAAATCCTTATTGTGGAGCAAATATATTTACAGGTCTCAAATAATTTTATTATTCCTTCTCAATGATTGTTTCTCCCCCTGACAGAATAACCAAATCACAGACACCAAGTATAGACCAAAACAGGTCAGAAAGTCATAATGGTATGCAAGTAAAAAGAACACCACAAACAGGACAGTGTATAACAGCCCTCTTGAGAGATTATGCCAAGAAAACGTTTCTTTCCAGCACATTCCATTGCTCCTGGTGCTGTCCTGTCCTCCCACCAGTACAGGAAGTGTAATAGTAGATCTGGTGTCTGGCGGATCGTCCTTGTTGCTCAGGTGATCCTCATCTACAGTCTCACTGATGGAAGGCATGGACAGCCTACTGCCTCTTTTACTTATAGAGGGACATTTCCCAAGACACAAGCTGAAGTCCTTGTTTTGTTGCTTCTTTGCATCCCTTAGACTATGCATGTACAGCTCCAACTCATCATCTGACAAGGACTCTGTGGATGTATTTTTCTCTTCTCCATCACCCTCTTCCTCATTGGCAGGTTCATCTGTCTGAAGGCATGACTCTGTGTTTTCTTGGATGAAATCCATTTCCTCACCTCCAGGACTCTTGTAGTGCAGAGTTACATCATTGATAGATTCATTGTGGCAAGGACTGGACACTTCATTGACTGTTAATTTCCCTTGGACTGATGTTTCTGGGACATTTTCTAGTTTGATTTGACCATCAGCATCTGTAATCCCAATGTCCATTTGCATGCATAAGTTATCTACCAGTTTATTTTGAAAGTACACCACAATTTCCTCTACTTCTGCTCCAGCATCTGTTCCCTCTAAGGCCTCCTCCTCTCTGTCTGTCTTCTCAGTCCTCCCATAATCTTTCTCTCTCCACTTCATGTCCTCCTCTAAATCCTTAATAGCTTCTTTTGTCACCACTTCCTCCATGTCTTTCCCCTCCAACTCTTTTTCCACAATGATCTTATCTTCCCAGACCCCATCCTGCGCACATCTCTGCATCATCTCCTCCTCCTCCTCTTGTAAAGACTCCTCCCAGTCTTTCTCAATGACATTCCTCACTAGCAGTGGTGGTCCATCATTTGCATCATTCTCGTTCTCTGTGCAAACAAAATTTTCATCCTTTATCCCTATTACGAGTTCATCTTCTTTGGACTTTGAGACTTTGTGAATGTCGATATTGCAATGAGCATTTGTAATCCCTCCAACTCCTTCACTATCTTTATTCTCAAAACAATGCATATTTGTGTAATAGAATAGGGCATTGGATAGTTCATCTCTCACTGGATCTGCTGTCTTTCCTATCATTAAATTCTTCAATTCCCATTCCTTAATCACAATAGGATCTGACGTCCTACTGGTGTCCTTCTCCACTTTCCCAGAAAAGGGTGTAGCAAAGTTTTGATTCTCAGTCGCGATTTTTTCACAAACCTCTGAACTTGTAAAAACTTTGAGATCAGCATCAGCTCCTAACTGAATGTCTATTGACCATTTGTCCGTGTTAGCTGATGGTTCCTCTGAGTAAGGAAGCTTCTCATATCCACCACTGGCCCCCTTTGCGGTTATCTCAGCAGAGATAACATTTGACCCCATTTCTGTTTGTGACTGTAGAAGCTTGCCCTGTTTTGTGTCTATCAGAGTTTTTGTTAGTGTTGTGTTTGATGGGGCTTGTTTTAGTGAAGTGTTTGTGTCTAGTGTAGTTTCTGATAATAGATGCTGTGTCTGGAAAATCTTGCAGTCCTGATGGATTTGGGTCTGGAGGTACGTGTCCTCTTCAGAACCTTGGAAGCATAAGTCCTCGTTGGAGGTGCTGGCCGCAGCAGCACTCTTCATAGCAGTATGAGTTCTGGAAAGGCCTCCTGCCTCTTCAGACAGAGATTGAGGTTCAGAGTCTTTTTCTGCATCTAATCCAGGTTGGATGTCTTCTAGCTTTGATTCAAGATATTCTTGTTCATCTACAGGATTTTTTTCAGCTGTTCCACAAGCAGCAGTTAAAACACAAGACTTTTCTCCTCCTGCTGTTGGATAACTGGGTATTCTGAAAGCAGTCAACTCCTCTTCATACAATCTGTCCCTTGTTTGATTCACACTCTGGGTTAAATTCTGTCTCTCACTCTCTACTCTACCAAACATCTGATGGTACAGTGGGGCAACAACATTTCCAAATGTGTAGCAATTATCCTGGCTGCCAAGGACTGGGTCTGCTGTGCTGTTCTCCAATCTGACAGTTTTACCTGAATGTGTTATGTTTGTGCTGATGGCACGTCCACCCTTTTCCTTTTCCAAATACATCAGAGTACTACCGGTACTTTCTACTTTTCTGCAAACAGAATTATCACCCTTCTGGCTCAGAACAGCAGGTCGATCATTTGAATCTGACTGACTTCTCAGCGAGGCCTGTTCACCGTTCCACTCTGACAGTGCTGAGCTAATTGTTGAGATCTCAGGTTTCACCGACTCCTCCCAAGATGTGCTGTCCTGGACACCAAAAGATGGTTTGTCGCACATAGCCAGGGAATATGATGTCCCCTGTTGCCCAGACCTTTTCCTGCGCTGTGGGGGCAGAGGTTGACCCTCAGGTCTATTTAGAGGTTTTTGCTGTGGGAATGTGCTTTCCTGTGGGGTCTGTGATTGTTCGACTATGACCTTTCCTTTCTCTTGGGTCCCATCCACTCTGTGGGTGAAGTAGTCCCTTACCTGTGCCATGTGTGCTGCCTTTCGTTGCTTTCTTCCACTGGAGTTCCAGCTGCTTTCAACCTGTCAAACATCAAGAAGGATTGCCTTCTCATACAATGACTCTTCAATGCTTACGCTTATTTGGGGAGGATGACATTTGGAGAGACACGCTTAGGTTAAATATTTCCCATGACCAGGCCAAAATGTATTTATATACATTGCATTTTGACACGCTGAAACTAATCTGACATAAGCACTGGCCACTGGCCAGTACATAGTTAAGGTTTTCATTAGTAACGGCTCACAAGAGACTAATATACATTGAGAGGGTGTTACAAATGCCATGCTTTGCTTACTCATTCATGTGACCATGTAGATTTCTCTTAGATCCTGTGATGCAAAAAGTATAAATACTACTGATTCAGAAGGACATATACTGTATGTCCTCAAGCATTTTATGAGTACTGATACCCAGGGGCTAGGATATGACATGAGTGATCACACAACCTATTGAGAAAGAGCAACAGGGTTCACAGTGTCCAGTTTCTCAAGTCACCTCAAACTGTCAAAGCTCAACAGTGCATTTTGACCTTGGTATTTACTGTATATTACATAGTAACTCAATTAATGCTTGCATTTATAAAACATAATTGAATGCCAAAATAACATTTAGGTCATTCCAAGCACTTTTTCTTTCAAAGGAGCCATGTAAAGGCTAATTTGAAAGTTATGATTACCCAAGCTGTGTAAAAAAATGGATGAATCAATCTTTAAAAGATATAAAAGAAATAGGCAATACTCACTATTAGATTCTGAGGTTCTTTTTGAATGGCTCCTCTATGAGTCTCACAGATGTTCACACGAGCCATCTCTCCTACATCAATGTGTACATCTACAGGAAAAATATAAATTCACACTTTACAATTTCACAATTTAATCTAATTCATTTTAGCTGCAGTATGGGTAAGTCTATTCAATTTTTAACTCAACTTTAGTTATTGACCATTTTACACTTTCCATTTCTCCTCCATGTTTGTTTGTATAAAATGTATATGTACTGTAGTAATAATGTAATGGGATTGATAACCTCTATATGGCTTGGTTATCTCACTTTTCAAATATTTACATTTTAGTGCAGTAAATTATTACCTGAAGATTCAAAATTGTTTGATGACCGGTTTTCATCAAATGGAAACTCTTGGCTGTGAATAAATTAAATGAAAGATCAGGGAAAAGTAACACGACATTTTACAATAAAAAAAAATTATATATTCATGGGAGAGGAAACATTAACAAAATAAAAGCAACATAACTTACTACTAACATGTTTAGAGTAACTGTCAATCTCCACACTCTGGATTGATAACTATCAATCTCCACAACTCTCACCTGATTTTTAAGATGCTTTTCCTGCGTCCTTTTGTGTCTTTCGGTTGATTCTCTTTCAGCTCTCTAATTTTCTGGTGACAGAACATTACATAGTTTTGGTTTCTATTGTTGGCCCAAAAGGTCCCAACAGGGGTCTCATACCGGAGACAGAAGTCCACTCTGGACCCATTTTCCCCGAAGGGGGGAACCATGGTGAGTTTGAATGAGAAGGCGTCCATGTTTCCATGGCTGGACCCTAGAATATACTCGGCCAGCAGGTCAAAGTGTGTGGCCCAGGCATCCAGAGAGGTGCGGATGTACACTGTCTTATCAAAGGAGATGTTGAGAACACGGATCACCCCCCTTATTGTAGTGGTTCCTCTGAGTAACTCCACACTCTCCAACTCCAGCTTTTGCTCCTGAACTCGCAGTACCAGGGCTTCTTCGGATGGTGGAGGAGTATATAACGAGGACAGGTAATATTCCTCCACAGATTTTTCCCCCTCCAGGCTGTCAAAGTTGACTGGGATGCTTTTGTCCCACGAGTCAAACTCTTTGACTCTTACCAGATGTAGGCCGATGGTGTCCGCGAAGGATACCCTCCTGGAGCTGGACCTGGTCAACTCAAACTCCCAGTCATCTAAGTCACTGTCACTCCTTCTCCGGGGGAGTGGGGAGGACTTGGGCCTGATTCCACTGATCACCTCCGCATCTTTGTTCTCGTCTCCATCCCAGGCAATGGATCCAGGGACACCCAGGAGACTGCTGACCGCAGTGGGTCTTGTATTGACTGCCGCAGGCTCCATTGGCTGTCTAGTGACTGAGGGAAAGGGGATTAACAGGCGAGTTCTCTGCTTTCTCTCTGGCAACTGACATTCAGTGTGCTGTGACTTAACAGATGGAGCCAACTCGGGTTACAGACGACATTGTTGCGAGGGCCAAAACTATAAATAAGTCAGAAGGGAGTTCAACTGTCCAGTGCTAGATGGCTTAGGGGAGAACAAGGACATTATGGTCAATAAAAAACTGTAGAGAGAAATAAAATCATTCATTAAAGTAATTCTAATGAACTATACTAAAGCAATTGCATCTACTACTGCATCTACTAAATACATTTGAAAGCCTCATAATGATGCTTAGTTTGTCATGGGGTCTTCAAGTAAAAAAATTCTAACGGTTTTTTTGAGCTTTTAAATCTGATGGGTAAATATTTTCAGGACATGGTGACATTTGTAAGAAATTTGTCTCCCCAAATTAGTTGTAATGTGGTGTAAGTGTAGGAGTCTGGTGCAGGAGTCAATGTATTGTACTCAGTTCTTTACTGGTATATATATCGAGCACAGGAAGCATACAATGTTTACGTAGAAGTATTTCAACAGAGTCCATAGAACAGAAGTCTCTGAGACAGGTAATCACCTGGGCATAGTGTGACCTATAAGATGACACAGGTGTCCTGGCTTATTCCATTATAATAAGTAACACAGACAATCGTCTGGAGTATAACTAAAGATACTACCGTATAAAAATACACACAGGTGTAGTGGGAAATTAATGTTTATAAGATCCAAATAGTGACTCCTTCAACAGCTGGTTTCTCATCTCTCCTGGGATGAATTAAGATTCATGGAAAGGGGGAAACCCCAATGTATGTCACACATTTTAACCTGTACTTATGTGATTTTGGTTGTGATCCACCCATAAAGGGAGTTTGGTAGTATTACTTGTAAAGGTTCT
>JACXGM010012078.1:0-24354 GCA_016801145.1 Umbra pygmaea
GGATGGCTTTACCTGATATGAAGGGAGCACTACAAACACGAGCCTCTTTGATTGTAGCATTGTCCCAGTCTGCCCGTTTAGCTTGCAGCCACAGGTGTCGTCTATTTTTTTAAACGGATGAGATCCTGCAGGAATCCTAAAAAGCTTGACTCCACAACTACTGCAATTTTCGCATCCCACGCTTAATTATACAATCTATAATCCCACGACACAACAATTAGGCATTTTTATCTTGACGAGAAATTCTCTGGTTACCACACATTCCAATGGCATGGAATTCACTTTCTGACCCCAATATGCGCAGTGCGTACCGCAAATTTTCCTGTGACGTCAACTGTGGGTCTATAGGTTGGCACCCTTCCTGTGAACCAAAAGCTGCATTATCATTTCCTGCTGGCATCACAGGCTATGGTAAATATCTAGCCATAGTCTCCTTTAGGCCACACTGGCTTTAGATTTACATACATTGCATTTCTGAGACATCCTGTATTCTGAGTTATTAACACCATTGGCCACATCTTACAATGGAGCAACTCTTTATTTACAGTGAAACAAATCTTCATAGTTGTATAACTCATTGTCACAGCTTTAGAATAAATTGATCTTGGAAGCATGATTTCCATATGGACAATAGCTTTTAGGAAATACCAAAAAATATAGAATAACATTTCACTGTCCTGTGCCTTTGACCCAAATTGGTCTGAGAACCGGTCCTGTTACCTAAACCAAGCATATCTGAGAACCAGTCCTATTACCATTGCCAATTCTATTGCCAATTATCTATCTTGCTATCTGCTTTTCATATTCTTCAAATAAAATCATATTCTTAACAGAACCAGCCTGGAGTATATTGTTACAGTTTGTTGCTGTATGGTCTTGAGTGCTGGTTAACATGTGCTGTGTAGGCCTTAGCAATGCTCATGACTGCATGTGCCTGCATAGATTTTGACCATTTCTGTGTGTTAACTCTTTGGGTCTGAGTTGTATTCCCAGTTATGTCTGGGGGTCTCTGTCATTGTCATTCTGTGTTGTACATATTCCTCCTCTTCAAGCTCTTGGAATGTTTTATTTTATTTTGCTGCCATGGACCAAGGTCTTTGTGATTGATAGTAAAATGCCATTCTCTGTATATCAAATGTCGAGTACTCAGGTAGTTATCACACTCCTGCACAAATACACACAAAAAGGAGCATTCACACACACTAACAAACATGCATCATGCTTTTAGATACGTATCTGTCTCTTGTCTCAGAGGAACAACTGCTTTTGGCATTAAATGTCTTAAAGTTAAATTTAAATTATAAGTTTGATGGCCTGTGTGTGCATTTTTGTAGCCTTGGAAAGCTGCCTAATCCTGGATACATACATTGTAACACTACACAAATACCAGTCGTGTTGTGATCAATAGATGTTAGCTTGAGCATGCGACAACAAGTTGATATAAGTAGGTATTTTGGCTAGGAAAACTCTGTAGTAAGGTAAAAATATAGGGACAAATCTAGAGGTGTTCTTCTCCTGGTAAGGAGCTGGGGCATGTCTCTTCCAGTGCACCACATAGAGCCCAGGGCCCGTATTTATCAAGCTTCTCAGAATTACTCATAAGAACACTGCTAAGACTTGATTTAAGAGTAAGAACATTATTGGCTCAAAGCTGCCCTTAAAAGTTAGTTATCAAACACCTCAGTCCTACTTTAAGTAAAGTGTAGGACTACCGTATTTTAGCGCATACAGCGGGCACCTGATATTAACGCGCACCCATGTACATCGCGCAGAAATCTTGTTTTTTGTAAAAACAATATGACCGTTTTATGCACATGCACCGGAAGGAAATCCCAATTGATAAATACCACTTCTTCTTGGCATCAGTGTTGGTGCACAGTCTCTACGATTTGCCTATCAGCATACCTCTGATTACCTGAAGGAAACATAAACTACAATGAGGTTCATTAAATGTACGACACAATCCAAATTTCCGAGCTTGACAGAAGGTGCCATGTAGTGTAAAATGATGAGAACATGATTGTTACTCGCTTCACCAGTAAAAAGTTAAACTCTGCTAAAGATAAAAGTGTATTGCATTGAGAAATATGCTGTTCTTCAAACAAATATTTTCAACAAACAGTAATAGGCATCTAATCAGTAATAGCGTCATAATTTAGCCTAAATAAATGCCATGATATTAGTAGTATTCCAACCTCATGCAATCTTATTTAGAAGCATATTCCGCTTATTATCACATGTAAATTGAGTGGAATGCTGATTGATTCATACAGCCTACTGTACTATTCTTCGGATGGGCTTTTAAGTCAATCTGGGTGCCATCTACAGTAGCTACTGTAGAATACGGCAGGAGGAACGCCCTGGACAGAACGCGGGTGTACTGTAGAATATGGCAGGTGGAATGCCCCAGAACACCCCAAAATCATGGCCAAGATTCATCTTCCTTGACAGTAGAAACTAGAATATAAAAAATGTTTTGTCTCTAAAGTTTATAACAATTGAATCTCTAGCTGAAAATGGATACTGCAGTTGTGCTTTCTGTCTTTAGTGAATGTATATACAACCAATAGTTTGTTAGTTCCTACGTAACAAATGATCATTGTTCTGTGCATATCCCTAACATCTTACACACTGTTGAGCTGTGTGGTACATTGATTCTTCACAAATGATTATTCACAAACGTGATACGCTGGAGAAAGTCACTTTAATTCATTTTTACACAAAATGTCTGCAATGCTTAGTGCAAATGCAAACACAAACATGCAGCTTTTGCATTCGCTTTCACAAAGGTGTTTCTCTTATTTTATCTAATTAGGGAATGAGACATAAACTAATGTAAATAATGTTCTTCTGGATATGTAGCTATTCATCTGAATGGCACATTAAAAATTAATAGAACTATGAATTTTGTATTCGTTGTTGGTTTTCGGATAATAAAACACTTTAGTATTTGTAACTGCATTTATGTTGTAAGTCTAAGGATTTGACCAACAGGTATATTCTGTATGATGTGTCTATGATTCAGATACAGATTCAGAATACTTTATTAATCCCTATAGGGAAATTGTATAGATACACCCCCGGTCAAACAAATAGTAATACATAAGTAAATAAGTTAATTATTGTCAAATACTACAAGTCTGATAAATATCTTTAAAGGAGTGTTCCACAGTAAATCAGTTTCATAGTATACCATTTACAAACTTTACCATAGATGATTTATGTCATATACACGTCTGTTCTTTTTCAATATATCAGTTCCTTTCACATCCACTGGGGTGCTTCTGTATCCGTCTAAACTTGAGTTACCACAACTCCCAGAATTCCAAGCGAATTTAGTGCCCGTCTACATTTGAACACACCGACACAGAACATAGGCAATTCAACAGCACACCTCTGTAGAGCTTGACGCTAGAATGTTATACATATTTGTTTTTGAAATTGTAGTCTAATTTCTATTAATCATGCCCATTTGGTGTGCTGTACCTGGTTGCAGAAATTACAAGCAAGCCCAAAAAAAGGAGTAATCTTTCACTTAGGCTACAATAGGCTATAAAAAGTTAGGGTCTGCAGTCGACATTTTAGGTCGGAAGATTATGAAAGTGAACTACGTGCTAAATTAACCGGCACTACAGCCCGAAAGCGGCTGAAAAGTGATGCGATCCCATCCATTATTCTTTATCTAGAAAGAGTAGCCTATATATAGTAAGGTATAGTAGTTTACACACTCAGCTAGATACTAAATACAGCTGGCACACTACACATACAGGACAATAACATTACCACACAGACATGATGTGTGGTCCATTATCAAGGTACATAAAATAGGTTTAATAAACTTACTCATCTGTTAATTGTCCTCTTGCTGCGTCTCTTTCCATGTGTGCTGGAAAACTTCAGTGATTCAGTGACGCATATGCGGTCGTCAGTCTTTTTTGGTTCAAGCTTTACAAGTAAAGCTTGTCCACAATCCCATTCATTGTAACAAGTGCTTTTTTCTTCAGTAGACATGGATGGACATATTCCCACAGAAGCACTTAGGCAATGAATATCAAACTCCATTTGTTGTAAATGTTCTTCGGTGTACTCAGGTGCAAACATGTATGGTTGGATGTCACTCAGAATGTAAAAGCAAGTTGTAAAATTCCTCATCTGCAAATCCTAGGTTAGTAGCAATTGTGTTGCCATCGACACAATTGTGTTACCAACAAACAGTTTCACAGAATCCAGAGAACATGTCAGGTGGGCGGGGCTTGGAACAAGGAAGCCAGCGTTGTAGTTCTATACATACAAAAAACCATACCACCTCGTCTGTTTAGCATTAAAACGGCTGATCGAAACGTCACAGAAAGACAAGCTATACCTTAAAAAAATCAAGGACAACCGAGGCTTTAATGAGTAGGTTTAAAAGCCAGATCAGTATAACAGGGATGCTTATTTTCGTGACCGAATACACGCCTAAATTCATTTTTCCTATCTCCAAAGTCCATTGGACTCACACGGTGATGTCAGCGTGTGGAAAATCTTGCTCTTACACTAGCAAGGCATGGGTGAAACATATCTCACTGTTCTACAAATGTCTGTGAGAAGCTACTAGCACATCCAGATAGCTGTAGGGGGAAGTATCCCTTTAAAAATCTTAGATGCTAGAATAACAGTCAGCAAGATGATAGAGGTATTACAGTTGGAGTACAAAAAAGGAACAAACAAATGTTTAGCACTAAAGGGAGGAGTTATACAATTTTATGGCCACTGGCAAGAACGACTTCCTGTGGCGTTTCGTGATAAGTTTTGGTAATCTGCATCTATTGCTGTGGGTGCTTCTCAAACTAAACAGTGTGTTGTGGAGTGGGTGGGAGGAGGTGTCCAATATTGAACATATCTTGGACATTCTCCTCCTTTCAGTCACTGTCTCTAGTGAGTCTAACTTAACACCAACAACATCACCGGCCCTGCGGATCAGTTTGTTTAGTCTGTTATTGTCTGCCACTCTCAGCCCACTTCCCCAGCACGTCACCGCATACAGGAGAACCCCAGCCACCACAGACTCATAAAACATCTTTAGCATTGCTCCACAGACATTGAAAGACCTTAGCCCTCTCAAAGAATAGAGGCGACTCTGTCCCTTCCTGTAGAGAACTCCGGTATTCTTTGCCCAGTCCAGTTTATTATCAATATGTACTCCTAGGTACTTGTATTGCTCCACTATATTTACGCCGACTCCCCGGATGAGGACTGGGGTCACCAGTTGCTTTCTCCTTGTCCTTTTCAGGTCCACCACCAACTCCTTTGTTTTTTCCACATTGAGTTGTAGATGATTATGATTACACCATGTGACAAATTTCTCCACCACTGTCCTGTACTCATCCTCATCCCCATCACGGATACATCCAACCACCGCAGAGTCATCAGAAAACTTCTGTAAATGGCAAGACTCTGACTGGTAGCTGAAATCCGTAGTATAGACAGTGAAGAGGAAGGGAGAGAGGACTGTCCCTTGAGGGGCCCCTGTGTTACTGACCACCGTATCTGACACCCAGTGTTGTAGGCGCACATACTGAGGTCTTCCTGTCAGGTAGTCGACAATCCAGGACACAAGGGGGGCATCTACCTGCATCATTGTCAGCTTCTCACCCAGAAGAGCTGGTCTAATGGTATCAAAAGCACTGGAGAAGTAAAAAAACATGACCCTCACAGTGCTTTCTCTTTATCCAGGTGAGTGTACATACAGTTCAGCATGTAGATAATGGCGTCATTAACTCCCATCCGCGGTTGGTAGGCAAACTGGAGTGAATCCAGCTGCGGGCTGACCATAGTTCGTAGGTGCTGTAGGACAAGCCTCTCAAGGGTTATTATTACTGCCTGCCTGTAAAAGTGTGTTATACTACTCTGCGGCTTGAGGTAGATGGTATAGTTTCCAAAATATCAATATTCATTTTATAAAGGGTAATGTCTAAAAAGTTGATATCCTTTCTAGATCTCTCTTTTAACTTCGGATCTGATGATCTTAAGAGAGAAATTCTGTGAGGAGAATACATTTGCCATTCCATATAGGCTATATATTTTCCAAAGAGCGACATGATGGTGATATGGATTTTTAAAAATAGACTACAGCCTAGCTATTTTAACACATGCAATTCCCCCAGCCACGGGTTGTCTGAGCCCAAAGAGTTTTGAAAGTCTGGTGATGTGCCTGGTGTCCTGTATTGGCATTAGACATTGAATAAAGATCAAATTAATCACTCATAATAGCTGCATCAATTATTACATTAAATGTGTCTTTTAGATACTACAGGAGCAGCTTGATCTAGTGAATTTAGAAAACATAAAACAAACAGCCATTGTTCATGAAGAGAAAATTGGAAAAAAATCCAAGTCCAGGCACTCAGTTGGATACAAAAGTTAAAAGGCCTTTATTATTTTAGAGGGCTAGAACATTAAAACACCAACCCACATTGGCCCACTGGCCTTCATCAGGGCTCTAGCCCTCTAAAATGCTCTAGTCCTCTAAAATAATAAAGGCCTTTTTATGAGAGGCCGTATAGGCCATAATTCATACTTGGTCTCACATACAACACCATAGCCTCACATATATACCATCATTCTCTCACATATATACCATTAAACTCTCACATATACATGTATAACATTATACTCTCACATAGATACCATCATACTCTCACATAGATATCATCATACTCTCACATAGATATCATCATACTCTCACATAGATACCATTATACTCTCACATAGATACCATTATACTCTCACATAGATACCATTATACTCCCACATAGATACCATCAGACTCTCACATAGATACCATCATACTCTCACAAGTGCTCAATAAAACAAACAATTATAGTTTTTTCTGGTTGGATGCCAATTAGCCTATTTGATATTTGACATTATGGTGATATTTATCCTGACACTAGTTGATTATTTTTGCCATTGAGACTGGACTATTCAGACATGAAAACATCACTTTAATAACATATAGGCACGTTTGAATATTGAAATACATGTTGAACCACAATTTATTTTGTATCCCACTTTTGAAATAGCTGGTCTATTACAAAATTACAAAACAAAAGTAATGACAGTAGTTATCTTGTGTAAAAAACATTCTATATAACGCGCCTCCGAATAGAGAGTGTCGGTGTGCCATATGTAAAAACGTGCATATCGCGCGTGGTATATTTGCTAAATTACGGTAAAAGTTAAGTGTCAGGTTGCATCTCAATACACATAGTATACATACTATATAGTATGCCAGACACAAATATAGTATGTCAGAAGTCCCCTGATGGTCTAAAATTTCCCGGGGGATTTTCGAAGTATGCAACCCTGGATGCTTTTTGGGCTGATATAGCCCACAATCCTTTGCGACACAGAATAGGAGGAGTTTCCCAAATCTGGTCCTTCTTTGGCAGTGTTTAAATGTAAGTATCCAAAAGTTAGGTAATAATTAACGTGTCATTACATGAGTTTTTTTTGTTATTGTACCAATATTAAATAAAGTTAAACCTGTTAAGCCTCGCCTCCGATTTGTCAAATTCAGCCTAAAAAAACGTTTTCATCCGGGCCTTCACTGTACACTAATTTATTTTTTCAAGTATCTTTGGCAAATTTAGGTTAATATGGATGATCCTGGTCATTTTTGACATCTCTGTTTCATAAGGATTACGGAAATCATGAAATCTGAGAGGTTAGCTGAGAGGTACATTTCAAATGGTTATGTTTCGAAAGCTTGTCCCATTATTTATGAACCTGCTGTGGTTCACAGCCTGCTGTGGCTAGTGCAATACATGGACGGTAATAAACTAATAATTTCCACATAATAAGATGGATTTTAGCTGGGAAAACTATGCTCTATGTCATTACTGGGACTCTTTGATGATGAAAAAGAAAGATTATTGACTGTAAGTACTAATTTTTAATTACAATATGCTATTTTCCCACTGTGGCCTGCTATATTTCAAAGCTGCTAGCAAGCAATAGCTGTTTTTAGTTGGCATACACATCTGATTAGTACTTATAATTATCTTGTTTCTATAGCTATTGTAAAACTGAGTTTTTAAGTTTTGTAAAGAAATAAGACATGTGTATATATAACCTAAAAATTGAACTTGTGAACAGTGATAGTATAACCCCTTATCTTTCTTAGAGGAAAGAAAAAAAATGTTTTTGGAACAGGAGCACATCTCAGATTAATGCGGCTAATTATCTAATTTTTATAACTATTGTAAAGCGGAGACATTGACTAGATTTCTGAGTTTTTAAGCTTTGTAAAGATACAAGACAAGTATATATAACTTAAAAATTGAGGTTGTGAGGCTTGTTTTCTTTTCGACATTTGATTCTATGTGAGCTACAAACCGGCCGCCTGTGTGTACAAGCTAATCACTGTTTTTAGTTGTCATGCACGTCGGATTAGTAAAAATAATTATCTCGTTTCTATAGCTAATGTAAAACGGAGACATTACTTAGATTGCCAAGTTTTTAAGCTTTGTAAAGATATTGGACATGTATATATAACCTAAAAATTGAACTTCTGAGCAGTGATAGTATAACCCCTTATCTTTCTTTCTGTTGTATAATTTTAGATGCAACGTTATGACGTGTTAGTATGTCCCCATGCTATACTTAATAGTACATACTTTACCACCACCTGCGTAGTACATACTTTTAGTATGTAGTATGCATATTGTGATTCAGCCTCGGTCTTAGAGCTGATTCATGACACTTTGCAGTGCCGCAAAAGGGATTTTGGATGACAACATAGGCAAGAACCAATCACTGAATAGATGTACTTATTTAAGAATATTCTCAAATAAATTCACATTCAATGGTGAAATTCCTAAAAGGAGTTGACATTCAACACACATTTGACAATAAAGATTTTTAAAGAGAATTCATTATGATATACACATTGTAAATTAAAGATCAAAAAAGGTTTCTAACACTTTTTCCACTATTTCTCAATTACATATTTCAAACCAGTGTGCTGTTAACTGACTTGACCATATATAGCCTAGAGTTAATGATGTCATCATAGCCACCATGGATTCCAAAAGAAAACCGAACTGGAGGAAAGAAGAAACACTACTGCTTGCTGAATTAGTCAAATTTCTGAACGGAGAATGTGGAATCTGCGCTTTCACTGGCCAATCCCTCTCCACCACACTTTGTGTGATACGATGTGCCCTGTGAAGGGATATACCCTATTATATATTGCCTTATTCGTCTATATTAGGATGCAGTATTCTATTAATAAACTATGAAACAATTGTGTATAAATAGCTTACAAAAAGGCTACCTAGTTCATTTGGGCTTCTGCAGTGGCATATAGAAAGGGGTGAGCAGCCACGAGCGTAACGGGTATCCTTTATCTCCTATTATGATACTCCGGCGTGTGAAGGGATATACCCTATTATATATTGCCTTATTCGCCTATATTAGGATGCAGTGTTCTATTAATAAACTATGAAACAATTGTGTATAAATAGCTTACAAAAAGGCTTTCTAGTTCATTTGGGCTTCTGCAGTGGCATATGGAAAGGGGTGAGTAGCCACGAGTGTTAAGGGTATCCTTTATCTCCTATTATGACACTCCGGCGGCAGAAAGTGCCTTTCAAACAGCTGCTTCAGGCCACTTTCATAAACCCAGGCCATGGGTACCACATCAAAGATGTTGTAGTCTGCATCAAATTCAACTTGTGTGATAATGCTGTGGTACCCCTTCCTGTTCATATAAACATTCTCATTGATGCTGGGAACAATGATTTTTATATAAGTGCCGTCCATTGTGCCTACTCCACTTGGGAATCTGGCTATTTGCATGAATTGTGTTTGCTTCTGTTGGATTATGCAGGGTGTTTTTGGGAAGTCAATGAAACGCGTGACAATGTGTGGAGCTGTAAGTGCCATAATTGTTTTCATGACAATTCGGCTTATTGATTGTTGTTATGGCCCAAATCATCAGCATTGTGTTGCTGTAAACAAAAGCATCATCACCACCTTCAATTCATTCAAAGTCACTTGTGAAATGACGTCCCTCACTCAGTCGCTGACAAAGATTATGCTTGCTCTGTCCAAACAATATAGTTTATCAAACAATAAAAAACATTCTTCCTCTTCTAAAAGACTCTCGCACGTCTCCGTCTCCTTAGTGCTATCACAAGCCCCTACTGTCAACTCCTAACCACTTGAGAGACCTCTTGTGCAGTCTTAAATAGCTGGGAGAGTAAGAGTGATTCTTATCTTTGAGAAATTTGATAACTTGGTTTTATACTTAAGTTTGAGAGTAGGAGTAAATTTTGTCAATTCACAGCACTTAAGACTAAAATGGCACTTTAAGAAGCTAGATAAATACGGGTCCAGATTACAATTAATCAGACTGTTTCAGCATAATAGCTATGGAGAGAGACCATGTGGCTCCATCAAAATTGTTGGGGTTTCGGAGTCCCTAAGAGGACATCCCAGCCAGATGACCACCACCCCAGCAGAGCGCAGAAAAAAACAGACCACCTAATCATAGATCCAACTGAACAGTAAAACCTTAAAATCGTCCCCAAGCTTTACAGGCAGCAAGTGTATGATCAGATTTGATTCCTTCTAGTTAGGATTATAGCAGCAGTATTTATATTAATTTAAGCTTTATTTATTGTGTTGTCAGGATAGCCAGAGAGAAGGGCATTGCACTAGTCTACTCCTGAAGTAACAAAAGCATGGATAGCTTTTCTTCATTTTTTAATAAAGGTTTCTCATTTTAGAAGTGTTCCTGAAATGGAACTATTTCAATAGTTGTATTATATGTTAATTAACACTAGAACCCCCAAAGGCACAAGTCATTTGTCTACTGAGTTATTTTATTAAAATAAATCTTTGATTTTTAAAAGGTACAGACACTGCCATCCTAAATATGTGTATTTTATATTGTTCCATTGTCAGAATCCTAAAATCACAAACAGACATTTGACACTATTTGTTTTTACTGTTTTGACCCCTAAGTCGCCAACCACTTAGCTATTGCTACTTAATTGTGGTACCAAGGGTGTAATCACCATTTTCTGAATGACATTGGTGAAACTTGACTGTGCTTTATTTTGAATGAATTTATCATAAGCAATGAAGAGGTGTAATTTTCATGAAGACAAGCCATTTTTAGACAATTTTACCACATATACTGCGCAACACATGATCTGGAGTTGAAAACCTATTTACACCTAATAAAGCCTAATTAACTAACAAAAATACAACAGCATGTGTACTTTCACAAACAAGGAACAGGATACAAAAAGATAGCGAAGGCACTATCCCAGAGACCCTGTTGGAAACATAGTTTGCAAGTTCAAAGTGAAGGGAACTGTGGTTACACTACCTGGACGGGGCAGAAAAAGGAATCAACGGCTGCAACCAGATTCCTGAGATGGCAGGTTCTAAAGAAAGTGAGTGCAAAAGATTTCCAACAAGACTTGGTGACAACAGGCACTGAAGTTTCACTGAGAACAGTAAGGTGCATAGTACACACAGAAGGTTTCCATGTCAGAACTGCAAGACAAACCCCACTACTGACTCAAAAGCACAAGAAATGTCTGCTCCAATATGCTTAAAATCATATGAAGAAGCCACAGAGGTTTTGAGATTCTGTTCTGTGGAGCGATGAAACCAAACTGAAACTTTTGTCTGGAGCATGTCTGGAGAAAATAGAATGAAGCCACAGGGTGAGCATCCGGTTTGGCAAATTGTGGTTGCAAAAAGAGCTCAGTTTCTGTAATAGTCTATGAGAATTGATTTATTACCTCAGTAAACATTTCCATAATGAGTATATGGTCTCAATGGTTGATTTCGGCCTTCGGCAATATATAATGATGTTAATGTTTTGAGTTATGGTCTCATTGATTTTAAAATCAGCGATAAAGCAAAGGGGTGTTTAGGGCGTGGCTATGGCGTTCGGTTGTACGACAAGACAGTCAAAGGTGTTGGCAGTTCAGTTTTTCTGGTAAGTAACATTACATTTTGTTTTACATTTTGTTTTAATACTGTTTTTCGTTAGCATCTCAATTAATATCAGTTAGCTAGCTAGATTGCTCCTCCCTCTAGTCTAAAATCGTCACATTCACAACCAAGATGTCTGCGCTTGTAACGGCAAATTCGATGACCCAAATCAGATTTTCACAAACCAATGGGTGACGTCACATTTCCGGTGATATATAAAATCTATGAATGAAGCATACGCTGAAAAGAACTAACCTGTCTACAATGAGGAATGGTGGTGCCTCAGTGATGCCCTGGGGCTGCTTTGCATCCCCTGGCACAGGAAACCTGCAACCTGTCGGAAGGGAAGATTAATCCCAGAGTCTTGTGTTAAATCCATTGTTGCAGATTTTTTTACATTTATACCATTGTATTCTGAATGTATTCTGCTTTAGTTTTATTAACATGCATTACTTTTCACTACTGCTGTCATGAGTTTGATTTAAATCCTACTATTGCAGTCGTTTAGAAGTTGCAACAATGATTTCAATGAAGTCAGTGATGAGGGCATTTTTTTTAAATTATTTAACCAGGTAAGCACATTGAGAACAGTTTGTCATTTATTTACAGAAAGCCATAAAGAAAGTTCAATTCACCTGTGTTTCTTCCTGCACCATGGCATGCCCATTTCTGAATTACATTTTGGATGAAGAAGCACTGATATTGAGATTGAGTGCATTCAGATGTAAGATGGTGTTTTGGGACAGATCAGACCCTTTAGCTTTTCCCAACAAGTACCTGCACCTTTTCTGTAGACGGAATCCATGATTTGTGCAGAATGCTGGGTCCCAAAATTCACAGCACAGCGTGAAGCCATGTTCTCACCATCCCACAGATGGTCTGTGTGGCACTGCGCTTTTTTGCAAGTGGCATGTTTTAATATGCCGTGGGAGATGCCGAAATTCTAAATTAAGGCACTATTTGCCGTAATGTCATAAGTGTGTGTTTGGCACTGAAGTCCTTGGCACAAATCTTTACCACCTTCCCTGGCCACAGAAGAATGTGAGAGGATTTCTACAAGATTGCAGGTAACATGAATTACATATTACTGAAAGTTTTAAGTTAGAACAGTTACGTTAGAACAGTTGTAGGTCCAGTACAATTTCCCAGCAACTATCACAAGGTAGGCCACAAACATTTCACTGATAAACACAAGTGCCTCAAAGGTTTTACTTGCGTTCTGCTGGGAGACAAGGGTTATGCCTATGACACGTACCTTCTCACTCCCCTTGCAGACCCTCAGACAGAAGCACAGCAAGGATACAATATTGCCCATGCAAGAACAATTGAGATGGCGTTTTGCATTATCAATTCACATTTTCAGTGTCTCCACCACCTGAGGGTCGCCCCAGACAGGGCCGGTGACATTATGGTAGCCTGCACCTTCCTAATATTGCCTGTCTGGGGAAGGAAAGGGGTCCTGCACTGGCACCAGAGATTGAGTGGGACAGGCAGGAGGGTGACTGTGTTGCCAGAATCTGCAAGGCAAAACAAGGTCAGACAGCCCACATATGCCCATATAAATTGTTGATTCTGTTGGATGTACAGTATTGGAAAATGCACCCTGTATGAAGAGGGCAGTTTCTGCAGGGGGAACAGAGTCTGTCGCTGTCCCACCCTGAATCCCTTCCATCACAGGCCTTCCTTGCTTTACAACAAGGGCCATTTTCTCAGCTAGGGTGAAGTCTGGAGCTAGTGCCCCCAAACTTTTGGGGCCAGACAAATGAGCCTTCTTCTTAGCTGCTAAAATCAGTTTAGATAAAAGGTGTGGGGCTCTGCAAGAACCCATCGGATGTCAGGCCCACTCATTGTTGGTTGTAAGCCAAAAAAGATTGAATATGTATTTCCTGTCAAAATTGTATTTTTTCATGTTTTGTATAGTTTACACCTTTAACTTCATTGTAATGTACAAAGTAACAATAATTACTTATGAAAACCAGACACATGACGATGAAGGGGACTGAACCAGGCCAGTTTGAGAAGGTGATATGTGACAGGGGTTATAGGTTTCAGTATTTTGTACTGACCAATGTACATGGGCCAGAGCTTTTTGCAGGGTAGGTGGAGCCGGATGTCCCTGGTCGACCACCATACATGCTGACCCAGATGATAGAGCGGGGTCGGCCAATGCCGTCGATCTGCAATTCTATTGTGAGCGTGGGAAGCGCGGTCGAGTGGTTGATGTGCTGTTTCCCAAACCTTTTCACAGCACTTTAACCAGTCGTCCACTGCAGTGACAGTGCGGGCTCCGCCTCCCATGGGAACAAAGGGGGTTGGAATCCTAGAACACATTTAAATGGGGTCAGACGGTGTGATGAGTGTATCAGAGAATTTTGCGCATACTTGGCCCATTGAAGGTAATGACACCAATCAGACGGAGTCCTTGTACAGTACTGCCTTAAATAACTTCCCAGCTTCTGATTAAGATGTTCAGTCTGCCCATTAGACTCAGGATGATATCCTGAGGTGAGAGAAAAACAAACCCCTAACCTGCTACAAAAGGCCTGCCACACCCTTGAAATAAACTGGGGACCCCTATCTGACACCACATTCTCATGTATGCCATAGAAGCGGAACACCTGTTGGAAGAGACATTCCACCATCTCCAAAGTGGTGGGGAGCTGGGCTAGAGGAATTAGGTGGCACGTCTATTAAAACCGGTCTATGGCAACCAAGATTACAGTAAAACCTGAAGATATGTGTATGTCCTGGAAGAAATCTAGAGCAATGTAAGACCAAATTATGTCTGGTATAGAAAGGGGTTGTAGCTTACCTAAAGGGAAATGACTGGGACTTTTGGCTTGGGCGCAGATTGGGCAGGATAGCACATAGTCTCAGACATTGTCGGCAAGGGAAGACCACCAGTACATATGAGAGAGCAGTTTTGTAGTTTTGTGATGCCTGGGTGGCCTGAACTGAGGGCAGTATGACCCCACTGGAGGCACAAAGGTTATACCAGGAGGGGTATCCGGAGGGGCCAGTTCCATTTGGAGATCCTCAGCTAGGGCTTCCTGGAGTGTGCCATAAGAAAAGCGGAGGAAAGGATAGTTTCTGGTTCGGACTTAACAGTGGGTGGATTGTATTGTCGTGACAGAGACTGGCTTTGAAGTTCTTCAGAGACATGGGAA
Source organism: Umbra pygmaea (assembly GCA_016801145.1). Taxonomy (NCBI): domain Eukaryota; kingdom Metazoa; phylum Chordata; class Actinopteri; order Esociformes; family Umbridae; genus Umbra; species Umbra pygmaea. Next base: position 15,168 of record JACXGM010012078.1, read on the forward strand.
TTCAACCGTTTGGTTTCGGTGATCTGTAAGAACCAGAAAAGGGTGTAGGGCTCCTTCTAACCAGTGCCATTCTTCCATAGCCAGTTTGATGGCTAGTAATTCTCTATTACCCACATAATCATTTCTTACAGCTGGTGTCAACTTACAGGTAAAAAAGGCACAGGGATAGAGTTTTGCGGGAGAACCATGATGTTGGAACAACTTTGCTCCCACTCCTAACTTCGGATGCATCCACTTCTAGGATAAATGGTAGGGATGGGTCAGTTTGATGGAGGATGGGAGCCGTGGTAAAAAGCTCCTAGAAAGCAGCTGTGGCCGATGTGTTCCACTGTAGAATCTTGGTATTCTTTCCAGTCATGGCATGTAATGTGTTGGCGATAGAACTGAAATTTTGAATAAATCTACTGTAGTAATTGGCAAAGCCAAGAAATCGTTGTAGCTCCTTCAATGTTCTAGGTTGGGGCCACTCCTTGACTGCAGTGATTTTCTTAATGTCCATACTGATGCCTCCAGGTGTCAGTACAAAGCCGAGAAAGGTTAGAGATGGGACATGGAACTCACTTTTCTCCACTTTGACGAAAAGCTGGTGATCCCGGAGTCTTTTAGGATTTGGGAGACATGACTGATGTGATCGGATAGGTTGTTGGAATATATCAGGATGTTGTCTATATACCAAAAAAAATAAAAAATCCAGCATGTCTCTGAAAATGTTGTTCATGAAGGCTTGGACTACAGAGGGGGCATTGGTAAGGCCATATGGCATAACTAAGTACTCGTAATGTCCTCTAGGGGTAGTGAACACAGTTTTCCACTTGTCTCCTTTTCTTACATGGATAAGATTGTAAGCACTCCTTAAATCCAGCTTGGTGGACACCTTGGCTTGACGCACCAGTCCGTCAGATCGCCCCTACAGGCTCACTTTGCTTAAAGTTCAGGGTTCTGCAAAGGGGACAGGATGACTGCACCGCATTGAGGGGAAGATGGATGGGACCATGTATCGCGTGATCTTGGCCAACAACCTCCTTCCCTCAGTAAGAGCATTCAGGGATGTGATTTTTCCGGATTAATCTGGAATTCCGGATTTTCCGACCTGAAAATGTGACCTACGTGAATCATGCATATCTGTAAAAAAAGGGGGGGTGTACGCCGCTCTCACACACACAACATGTTCTCACGCAGTGAAAAATACAGTGCGGAGCAGAGAGCACACTGACAATGCGCCGACAGACAAGCTAGGTTACTTTTGACATTAAACAAAGTCTCACCTTTCAAATTTGGTCATTTTTTAAAAGAAATGTAAACAATAAATACCGTTTTGTAGCTCTTTAATGTGTCATGACAGATCACTGTAGAGCCTCAGTTAAAGCTGCTCGTGAGACGATCATCTCTTCCTTCTAGTTATAAATAGCATCAAATAAACATGAATGAACATAAGAAGGAATGTTGTTTTAACCACGGAAAGGCGTCAGACTCAGTACACTCTGTTTTTAATGTTCAAATTCTCCCATAATTTGAGAGTTAACCTACTAACTCTCCTGACTGCTTTGTCGGACAAAATTGTCGATGGCGAAGTATGATTGGTCCGGTCACCTGTCAATCAAGCTCCCTGCGAAGGGTCAATTTCACGCCTTTTGACATGAATATTTATAAAGTTGGGTAAAAATTTAAAACAAAAATAAGTTAAAATGTTTTTTTTGTCATGGTTGTTATAGAGAGAGGTGGTGATAGAGCAGTGGACAAGATACTTGCTTTTGATTCCCAATGTTACACATCCACCAAATAAGTTATATTGTAAAAATATATATTATATTTTTTAAATTCAAATAAGTTGTTCTCATGTGTCATAAAATTTGTAAAATAAATGATAATGTACTTTTTTTTTCAAATAAGTTGTTATGGGTCCTGCATCTATCGGGGGGGGGGGGATGCTCTCAGTATATTTTCCTGCATTTTTGTCCTTAGCCAATCACATGCCTGAGCATTGAAGATGGGTCGTGCCTGGATCTTCCCAAAGCAAACAGCCAGGGCAACTAAGGAGTTGCTCAGAAGGAAGCATCTCAAGGTCCTGGAGTGGCCTTGCCAGTCTCCAGACCTGAAATCTATAGAAAACTTTGGAGGGAGCTGAAAGTCCGTATGGCCCAGTGACAGCCCCGAAACCTGAAGGATCCGGAGAAAGTCTGTATGGAGGATTGGGCCAGAATCCCTGCTGCAGTGTGTGTAAACCTGGTCAAGAACTATAGGAAACAGATTATCTCTGTAATTGCAAACAAAGGTTTCTGTACCAAATATTTAGTTCAGGTTTTCTGATGTATCAAATACTTATGTCATGCAATAAAACGCAAATTCATTATTTAAAAATCATACAATGTGATTTTCTGGATTTTTTGCTTTAGATTCCATCTCTCACAGTTGAAGTGTACATATGATAAAATTGCAGACCTCTACATGCTTTGTAAGTAGGAAAACCGGCAAAATCGGCAGTGTATCAAATACTTGTTCTCCCCATTGTATGCAAAGTTGATACTTTGATGAACTACATACATTTGTATTATTCACAGACAACACAAACACCTTTGGTTCAGGTCAGAATTTACAGCAACTCCTGGGCTTAAACACTTCCGAATTCAGAAAAAATAAACAGTGGTTTGCAACAATTAAGTTATCATTAAATGTCAGTAAAACCAAATTCATGATATTTGGCAATTGTAAATCAATCAATCAAGTTCAGTTGCAGATAGATGGTGTCAATATAGAAAGAGAATACAAAATGAAATTCCTTGGAGTGATTATAGATGAATTTTTTTTTGCTGGAAATCTCACATAAAATACACTGACCTAAAGGATTGTTAGGAACACCCGGTCAATTTCTCCTTAATGCAAAGATCTATTCAACGAATCACATGGCAGTTACTTCGATGCATTTAGGGGTGTGGTCCTGGTCAAGACAATCTCCTGAACTCCAAACTGAATGTCAGAATGGGGAAGAAAGGTGATTTAAGCAATTTTGAGCGTAACGTGGTTGTTGGTGCCAGGTCTGAATATTTCACAATCTGCTCAGTTACTGGGATTTTCACGCACAACCATTTTAGGGTTTACAAAGAATGGTGTGAAAAGGGAAAAACATCCAGTATGCTGCAGTCCTGTGGGCAAAAATGCCTTGTTTATGCTAGAGGTCAGAGGAGAATGGGCCAACTGCTTCAAGCTGATAGAAGGGCAACTTTGACTGAAATAACCACTCGTTACAACCGAGGTATGCAGCAAAGCATTTGTGAAGCCAAAACACGCACAACCTTGAGGCGGATGGGCTACAACAGCAGAAGACCCCACCGGGTACCACTCATCTCCACTAAAAATAGGAAAAAGAGGCTACAATTTGCAAGAGCACACCAAAATTGGATAGTTGAAGACTGGAAAAAATGTTGCCTGGTCTTATGAGTCTCGATTTCTCTTAAGACATTCAGACGGTAGAGTCAGAATTTGGCGTAAACAGAATGAGAACATGGATTCATCATGCCTTGTTACCACTGTGCAGGCTGGTGGTGTAATGGTTTGGGGGATGTTTTCTTGGACCACCTTAGGCTCCTTAGTGCCAATTGGGCATCGTTTAAATGCCACGGCCTACCTGAGCATTGTTTCTGACCATGTACCCATCCTCTGACGCCTACTTCCAGCAGGATAATGCACCATGTCACAAAGCTCAAATCATTTCAAATTGGTTTCTTGAACATGACAATGAGTTCACTGTACTAAAATGGCCCCCACACTCACCAGATCTCAACCCAATAAAGCATCTTTGGGATGTGGTGGAACGGGAGTTTCGTGCCCTGGATGTGCATCCCACAAGTCTCCATCAACTGCAAGATGCTAGCTATCCTTTCAATATGGGCCAACATTTCTAAAGAATGCTTTCAGCACCTTGTTGAATCAATGCCACGTAGAATTAAGGCAGTTCTGAAGGCGGAAATGGGTCAAGCACAGTATTAGTATGGTGTTCCTAATAATCCTTTAGGTGAGTGTATATCCAAACAAAACTGTGTAGAATAATTTCAGTCTTGGCTAAAGCAAAGCACATTCTAGACTACAAATCACTCCACATTTTGTATTGTTCAATGGTGTTACCATATTTTAATAACTGTATAGATGTTTGGGGAATTACATATCAAAATTAATTGAAATCGTTAATCATAATTCAAAAAATGCAATAAGAATAATTTATAACACTGGATATTTGGAACACACAAATTCACTATTTTCACAGTCTAAAGCATTAAAATTACTTGATCTAGTCGAATTTCAATCAGCATTAATTATGTTCAAGGTGTGAAACAATTGATTGCTTGGCAACATACAGAAACAATGTTACAGCTACGACTTAAGGGGAAAGTAACATTTAAATTCTCCCAGTTTTCGAGCTACAAGGAGATGTTTCTGTTTATCTGTCAGTGGCACTAAATTGTGGAATAAACTAAATAATGAATTAAAACAGTGTCTAAACATATTCTAATTCAAAAAGATGTTCAAAGAAATTATATTACAGAGGTACATAAAACACTGTGCGATCAATAACCTAGGCTTATATTGAATAATTTGAAGTGTGTGTATAAATATTGTTGTGGATGGGTAAATACATGAATAAAAAGGCAGACACTAAAACTGAACTTTGTCACAAAACAAATCTCTTTATAGTCCAGCCAATCCCACAAAGAATTAAATGTATTTGCATTCTGCATATTCTTATATTTTCGGTGCGCACAAATATTGAAAATGTTTCTTTGGACAGGATTCTGATAGATACTCATTTCATTTCATTCCATTACACACACTGTAGAAACTTAATTTAAAATAAACAATATTACTAGTAAATGTGATCAGGCTCAGAGGCTGTAATTCCACTGTTTAGGAGCCAAACTGAGCTTTAAGTGATGGTTCCAGTAGTACAGGAATATATTATGGATTGTTGTTCAAAGCTGCTCACGCTTATCATATTACTGCCCACTAACATCCCAAATATCTAATTCATCCACCATCTTGGAGTTGCTGAGGGGCTGTCATTAGTTTAAAGAGCTCAGGTTTTATCTGCACTACCAGGAAATATGCAAATAGATGTTGTAATAATGTGTATCCTTGGCAAGGAAAGGTAAGAGTTCAACAGATCGTAGGTTTCCCTAAAGAGGAAATGCTGAAGGGCAAGATAAAAATGAGGTGAATGAGAACACATACAGAATATAGCGGAGGTGTTTTTTTAATCTGATACATGAAAACTTACAGCAGATTTGCCAAAAAGTTTGGTTTAAATACACATTACACACACATATACATATATACATATATATATACAAATAGAATACCGATGAAAAGTAGGAGGGTTCGCCTCGCTAATTAAACTTGTTTTTTTTCGACCAAAGTATACACCATGCTTGGATATGAACACAAGCAATGTATGGGTTCCGCCATAGGATTTAGCAATTTGATTGGTTATAATGTCAGGAATTAAGGAAAAAATTCAGATAATTATTTTGGAAAAAAGTCATACTTTCTGCCAACATATCTCCCGTTTTTATTATGTTTCACCTTCATATTTTGTTGGTCTTTAACATACTCAGTTAATTACATTCATCAGAAGGCCAGTGACTTCTACTGCTGGATCTGCGATGAACCAGTAGGGAGGAGAGAGTGATGAATTTATTCACAATTACCATTATATTATCAGCTAAAATTTTGCTATTATGTTGGTCTTGAACTTCATTCAAATAATGCATCATTAGGATTCTCAGGATTCCACTGTAAATCAACTCGTTACCAATTACATTACTGACTCCACCCAGCTGAAACTGTGCAGTCAATGCACATTAACATTTTCAAGAAACCATTTTTTTTTATTTTGACATTTTAAATTACACATTCTTCAAGAAATGGCATCTTGAATATGTAAAGTTTCATTTCAGGCAAACAAAAAAGGTGTGTGTGTATTTTGTAAATAGGGAAGTCAAAATGCCAGAAGCCACAGTGAGTAGATTGAAAGGAATGTAATAAAAAAATTCCATGATATTTAAAAAATCAGAATAAGCAGTTTAGAGGGGACAATGATTTCTTTCACTATGCATTGCAGATTTTGCTATTTGAACATTTTACATTTCGGACATGACAAGTTGTGATTCCACAGTGTTTGTGAATGGGCATGTGGTGCTCCATCTTTAATGTAATCTATGCATGAATGTGCCAATTGCAAGCTAGGTATGATTGAGTTTATATGATGTTGGCCTGGTATGATGGACTGAAATTTTGCAAGGAAAATAAGTACCATAGGATCTTTAGTGACCACAGAGAGTCAAAACACATTTAACTTGAAATAATGCACCATACACAAGCGCAGAGGTACCTTTCACTGCCCTGGGGCATTGGGGATGATCTTTAGAACAGAGGGAGGAGTGCCCCCTTACTGGAATCATTGGCCTCCCATCCAGGGAACGACTAGGCCTGTCCCTGCTTTTGTACAATTTGTGACTCAACACCTGATTTTAGGCTTATCATCAAAAGTTAGAAAGTACAGATTCAGAGCTTTTAAAATTGTATATCAGCAACTGTGAGGAACAATGGGTAATTGATGAGGCTTTAAAGGTTGAAACACTTGTAAGTAAACTTCTGAAAAAATCCCAGCTGAAAATTTTACCTGTTAGATTACACTTCAACTGGAGCTCCGTATCCCACAATGTCCTATGCTTTTTTAAACACAGGCCAAGTTTGAGAGCTTATTTCTCAGTGATACCATAGACCAACTAATTTAATACTGCAAAACACAGGTGACAGGAGTTACCATGTTTCAAATGGCTGAAAAATCTATGAAAACAAGCCAGACCTGGCTGTGTAAGACGCACATATGGCATATCAGATTAGTAAAATGGTGTAATGAGAGTTTATTTTCAGCCATAGTTTACGATTTCTACAATTAGCTAAATGTTTTAAATTCGAAAAGTATGCAATGTTAGAAATTCAGCTCTTAAATGTTTTAACTCAGGGGTGTTGTGAGCCCATATTGTAAACACAAAGACACATGGCTTCTGACATTTTTACTAGGCTCATTAAATTACATATATTTCATATTACAAAATAAACACCTTTTTTCATTTAAGTTTACATATTGAAGATCTTCAAGGCCATTACTTGAAAAGCAACACATTGCGATTTGCGCCTTCTGCCCAGTTTCACTAATCTGGTCAAATCTGGTCATGCTTTTATTTGTAACAAAGCACTACATAGTGTAAGGTAGCATCATCCCATATACATCGCTTTTTCAGATTTTATCAATTGTTTATTTAATCAAGAAATACATTTTGTACAGCATTTGTAAGCTGATCACCAGAAGTTTCAAGTTTAATTTCCTGTCACATATACAGTTGTATGCAAAAGTTTAGGCACCACTGACAATTTCCATGACATTCATTTATAAATAATTCGGTGTTTGGATCAGCAATTATATTTTGAACTGAAGGACACAGTATTATTTCAATAGTGAAATTAGGTTTATTGAATGAACCAAAAATGTGCAATATGCATCAAAATGAAATTAGACAGAAACAGAAATATCACATCAATATTTAGTTGAGCCTCCTTTACCAGAAATAACAGCCTCTAGATATTTCCTATAGCCTGTAATGAGTGTCTGGATTCTGGATGAAGGTATTTTGGACCATTCCCCCTTGCAAAACATCTCCAGTTCAGTTAAAGTGATTGTTCTAAGTAATATAACCATAGTGTCCTTTGCACCGTGACCTCAAGCCAAACAACCCCCCATAAGCTTTTTTCAGAATGGCTTAGTGCAGGCGCTGATGGAACCAAGGGTGTATCTCGTAAATAACCCCACTAATAATACCCAGAATGGTACCAAACTTCTACAGTAGTACAAATAGGTTCTGTACTTATAAAACAAGGCATTGAAAAGTTTGTAAGTACACCAGAAGTATATTTAAATAACACTTGCTGATGGCTGCTACTCTCCGAGATCACGCACAGAGCACAATATGTATTGCCTAGCAGCCAAGTTAGGGCTATGATTTGGCTGATAGCTCTAACTCGACCAATGTTATAACAACGGAAAAAAGCTTATGGGGGGTTGTTTGGCTCGAGGTCAAGGTGCAAAGGACCCTAGGGTTATATTACTCTGAACCATCACTTCAAGTTTGATGGTTGCCAAGCATGGACAGGCTGCTTCAAATCACCCCACAGATTTTCAATGACATTCAGGTCTGGGGACTGGGATGGCCATTCCAGAACATTGTACTTCTTCCTCTGCATGAATGCCAGAGTAGATTTTAAGCAGTGTTTTGGGTCGTTGTCTTGTTGAAGTATATTAAGCCCCAGCATAACTTCAACTTTGTGACTGGTTCCTCTACATTATTCTCAAGTATCTGCTGATATTGAGTGGAATCCATGCAACCCTCAACTTTTAACAATATTTCCAGTACCGATACTGGCCACACAGCCCCACAGCATGATGGAACCTCCACCAAATTTGACTGTGGGTAGCAAGTGTTTGTCTTGAAATGCTGTGTTTGCATCCAAATATGGATTTGCATACCTAAACGACTCTGTTAGTGACGTGTGTGCAGAAAAGGCTTCTTCCGCATCACTCTCCCGTACAGCTTCTCCTTGTGCAAAGTGCACTGAATTGTTGCACAGTGACACCATCTGCTGCAAGATTATGTTTTAGGTCTTTGGAGGTGGTCTGTGGGCTGTTTTCCTTTGCCTCTCCGATATTTTACTTGGCCTGCCACTTCTGGCTTTAACAAGAACTGTGCCTGTGGTCTTCCATTTCCTCACTATGTTCCTAACAGTGGACACTGAACAATCTTTGTTTTCAGGTCACTTGAGAGTTGTTTTGAGGCCCACATGTTGCCACTCTCGCATTAAAGATGATCCATAGGAGCATAGGAATATTTGTTTAGATAACAATAACACAAATTAATGATAATTCTCTGCAAGACTAAATCAAATCAATCAATCAATCAATCAAATCAATCAATCAATCAATCAATCAAATTTATTTTATAAAGCCCTTTTTACAACAGCAGTTGTCACAAAGTGCTTTGACAGACACCCGGCCCGAGACCCCCAAAAGCAAGCAACACAAGTGATGCACAGTGGCTAGGAAAAACTCCCTAGTAGGAGGGACCTAGGAAGAAACCTAGAG
>JACXGM010012079.1:0-24353 GCA_016801145.1 Umbra pygmaea
TTTAACCCTCATGTTTCTGGTACACCCCTGTTCATCAATGTATCCTGTTACGTGTCCTGTTCAGTGGTTTCTAATTATTTGAAAATATATTCGCTTAGCCCTCGTGGCAGTGTTTTGTTTCCAGTAGAATAAAAGTGCTATTTGAGTATTACAACCTTCGCGCCTGTCTTTTCCTGTGACATGGATGGGATTCGTGACACAGGGTAAAGTGCCTTGCTCAAGGACACAACGCCTTTTGGCACAGTCATGAATCAACCTGCCAACCTTCTGACTCTGTAATCACTGAGCCGTATAGCTTGGTTCTAAATCTACTGGGGAGCTTTTCAGAGCCACTGTGTGTTAATGCTTATTGTTGTGTGCTCTTTGGGGTTTCAAGCTGGGTATCTATCACTTAAATTGTGACAACTGAGCTATAGGATACGGAGCTATTGAAGGCTGCACTCTTCTCAGCTGTGATACACAAGGTATAATTATCCATAGCTACACAATTCAAATCCAATACTAAATCTACACCGCATTTTCACCAATTCTGTGGTTTAATGTACAACTTATAATGTTCTACTTTTATTTAACCAGGCAATTTAACTAAGAACCAATTGTTATTTTTAACAACAACCTGGAGCAAATAAGGTTAACTGGCCTGTGCCTACCCAATCAGGAACGTACCACACATCACTGCCATAATCTGTGTTGTAAACATGGTACAACTTGTTATGAGACGGCGCCAAAAATAAACTTTCCTCAAGGTCACATTGTATTAAGTTCTATCAGGCAAACTGAAATTGCTCTGTTCAACAGGCCCTTGACTACATGGGCTGTTGTCATAGCAACCCGGTCTCACAGAGCAGAGGCCTGCTCTCATTGTTTGCTTGACATGATGTTGTAATGCTTGTTTCTTTGCATTATTTGCATTCTATTATTTCTATATGAACGAGGTTGGTGAAGACGTTTCTATGAGTACATTGGATGATTATCAATATCCAGAGCTACCTCCAAGTTCAGGGTAATCAGTACCCGGATCTACAGGTACTTCCAGATTAAGGCTTGTCAATGTACAGATGTAGATTCTATGATAGAGCAAACAACAACTAATTTGCAGTGTGCAAGAAAGCTAAAACATTTATACAATTTGCTTTGATCAATGTGGGAATGACTAACTGTACATGATAGTGGTGTGTGTGCACCCTGTTCCTCCATTAAAGGTAAAGGTACTTTATTGTCACATACACATAGCAAAATTCATTCTCTGCATTTAAACCATCCCTCAAGGGAGCCACTCCAGATCTAAGCCAGTGCTTTCGTCAGGGGAACTGATTGGAGTACTTAACCTGCATGGTGGGGGATGGTGGGGGAAAACCGGAGCACCCGGAGGAGACCCACGCAGACACGGGGAGAACATGCAAACTCCACACAGAAAGGCCCGGGACGACCGGTTTTGAACCCAGAACCTTCTTGCTGTGAGGACACAGTGCTACTCCAAAAGTACTGTATTGGCTATCTCAGCTCCTTAAATTACCCACAGAGCACTGCGAAGGCAAGCGGCCCAGTTTTTAGTGAGTGATCTATAAATGCACTTTCTGCTCCAGGGGAAGCATCGTCTCCTGTACAGTACTTACACTAGCCCAAAACACACACCCACCTCAGTGGAAGTGCATCCACAATACATGGTTATACCAGCCAACAGGTACATGCTGTGAATGTCATCTTTGTTTCTACTGCACTTTACAATGTAGGGGTGAGAGGGAGCCTGGTCTGTCACCTAAAGGTTGTTCTCTAATCAGAACCTTCATGAGGCGGCTGTCTGTAACCTCACATTTCCCTGCCCTGTCTGACTGGATGAAAGATGGAGTGACATCATAGAACCAAGCTTGTAAGTTTGACCTCTTATGACTCCAAAATGTGTACATTTTTGCTATTCTGTTTAAGATGACCACTACCTACACACATACTGTATATACAGATTATACAGTAGGATTGTTTGAGTAATGACCTCGAAGAGGTTGTGCAGTGTCTGACAGTGGCCAGTACATACTGTAGGCCTGGGACAGGAAGAGTAGGTAATGGTTGACTTGAGTAAAGTAGGTCATGGCCTACAGGCTTTAATATAGCTAATTTAGTGCACTGATAGTAGCCCCTCCCTCATTCTCCTCTTTCTATCTCTCCACTCTCTCTTTGTCATCTTGTCTTTCCCAATCTCACGAGGACACATCGTTTTCTCTCACTTTCTCTCTCGGTCGTCCACCATCTCTCAGCTTAAATCCCTTTAACAAGTAGGAACCTTCGTCTTCTCTGCTCCTCCAGGCACCCATTTGGTCAACTTAATGGAAAGATGAAAAATGACTCCGGGGTGGGAAGTATGGTGTGAGCAAGTGGAGGGGGGAGGTTCCATCTCTGTCTGTAAAATTAGATGAACACGAGACAGGGGAAATCAAATCATTTCTTTAGAAATGATGTGGCTGGCCATATTAGAATATTCTGTCATCCTCAAGCAGGGATTTTTGGGGTAAATATTGTATTTAATTTGGTTTAGTCGGGTGTGTATAAAAGCTATGAATCTTCATCTAAATCAAACTCATCCATCTGAGGTTTCCCTTTTAAGATCGCAATAATTCAAATAACCTAACCTTCCTCTTAAATACAGCGACCTCATCCGATGTTCAAATACATGTCTTCTGCCCTGTGGTGTTTGGATGAAAACACTGCTTCTATATAAACTTACTTTTAATGTTGAAGGATCATCCAGGCATTTTTGTTGAAAGCTCAGATTCTGAGCACAAGTCTTCTATGTGGAGACGGTGTAGATCACATTTTGGTCCATGTCTTTCCATTACATTGCTTGCCAGGGGCACGATATGGGGGGATTCTAAGGGCCCTAAAAATTAAACATTAAATTATTAACCTATCACCATATCCTGTTTTATTTTTTCTTGTTTTTGGCAAAAAGTAAACATCCAGAAAACCTCTGTATTGGGCATTGCGCATCTCCCCACATGAAACGGTTCAGTCCTTTCCCTAAACCTGGCACGAACGGTACATGCTAGCGGTGAATTGTGAGTGAGGAGTGCCGTTGTAGCATCAATAATGTCTCAGTTTACTAAAGAAAAATCTGGTTTCCTAAAACAAGACGAAAGAAAAGAATGACGTTACCGAATAGCTTCACAAAAAAGTGTTTACATTTCGTTCCTCTTTTAGCCAAAATGTAATCGATGCAGGCACACTTTTATCAAGCTATTGACACTAAAACATTTGTCCCTGTCTGCCCACACCCATACCCCTGAACCAGCATTTGATCATATAATAAGGATTCAAACTAATATTTTTTCTACATAATAATCATTCAATTAAACAAAACACCTGAGTTTCAAAAAGAAGTAAGACCCCTGAACACTGTATATGCAGCCGCTTTCCCACATAACTTGTCCCCTCTTTGTCTCCTGAACGCGATTTGTAAAATGCAGCTGCAAAACACTGCTTTCACTCAAAAAAATTATATTTTGGACTAACGTAACTCTGTTATGTCAACAGAGGGCACATAACTGGGTTATGTTACATTTAAGTAATATTATTCATTACGGTGTTACCGAAATTATAATGTTACGTAAATGCAACATAACCCAGTTATGTGCATTCTGTTGACATAACACAGTTACGTTAGTCCAACATAACATTTTTTTGAGTTTATATTTTGCACACAGCTGTGACGGTTGCTGCTGGTGAGAGAGCTTTCAGTAAGCTAAAATTTATAAAAAACAACTTGACGTCCATTATGTCCCAGGACATGCTGTGCAGCCGTACCAAGCCATCTACTGAAAGTCAGCTAGCTAGAAAGCTGGACTTCAAACATTTTATTTAAGTACACTTAATGTGTAAGGAATAACTTGGTGTAAAAGATGGCCTTTATCACCTTTCTTATAGAGGGTATCCATCTTGAATCAAATAGTGAATTCCCCTGTACGCGTCTTACCGATTACCTGTCCCTGAGTTTGGCCCGGTATGATACATTTTCATGGGGCCCCAAACCCCTGGCGGTACCCCTGTTGCTCGTACAAGCAACTGGACAGCCAAACACACCTCATATATGAAGGTTTCACCAAAACAACTGTCTGGATGATGTTTCAACATGAAATGTGGAAATAGAGGTCTAACATAGTAAAAAAGACAGAATATCCCTTTAACAGCTGCAGATCTGACCAAGTTTTTTCTAACCTTCCTGGTTCTGGGTTAATTGATTTTCTGGAGACACTGTAGCAGCACATCCTTAATAAGATCCAGCCATGTAGCCATTATGGTGCCAGGTTTGCTCAACTGGAGATTGATTCAGAGGGAGTGAGAGAGAGGGAGGGAGGACAAGAAAGAAAGATCTCAGGGAACAAAAATACCTCAGCTGATGGGCTAATACCAGTCTACTGACAGATGCTGTTGTCGTAGTGAAGACTGGTTTGGGATTGAGTTGTTGTTTTTATCTTAATAAGGAGAGGTTCATGTAGAATGATACACACAAGGGATCCTAGAGAACTCAATGTGTGCCTTAACACATCTTTAATGATTATGAGTTTCACCCTCTAATACCCCAGTGGAAATCAAAGGGCTCACAGTCCATTAGAATGTGCCTGTAGCTTAGTAAAGTATTACACTGTGCTTTTAAGAACATGTTGTCAATGTGGCCCTAGAGACAACCCTGTTAAAAGAAATGTGGTTCTTTTTTGTTTCAGTATATGATTAAAATGCACAAAGAAAGATTTTGGGACTCACACTCATGGTATAGTACTGATGCATATTAATTGGATTTGTTTGTTCTGGTCTCCCCTCACTACATTACTATAGGAAACAATGCATGTTAAATTGAAATTAGATAAAAGATGTAGTCTGTACCTTACATGTTTTCCTTCAACTCACTGTTCATTGTGCAAAGACATCCACAAGTCTGAATTACTCTAATATCTTCCTCCAACAGCGAAGTGGGTACATTTCCGCTAGAGCTAACAACACTGAGACGCGATGCTATACACCTCAGCTGTTTTGGTCCTATGGTTACCAGGCTGTATCAGCATTAATTTAATCTGTAATCAGGATATTAGATGCTGTGTGATAGCAAAGTCTTGCATCACACTCATCACCACATCTGCTGTGACTCTCATGGCAACGCCATTTAACTGTGCCACAGATTGTCTGTATAATGACCGGATCATAATTTCACCATTCTCACAGTGGGATCAATATCTTGAAACTAGTATCAGAAATAATTTATTACACAAGGAGATGGGAAACACATTGGCCAATGGATTGAGGTACATAATGTTCCACAATCTCAGTCAAGAAGTCATGCTGTATTATATCAATGCTTTACATTTGTCAAAAGGATGAGAAATGTATGTTTCTTGTTCTTGTAAATCATGGTACAGCTTTTTTTAAATGCCCACTTACTAAAGGACTAGTCCTGAGTTATTCATTCTCAAAGGTGCTAGGATGTTACATGTTCTATTTATACCAAAACACTTATAACAACTTAAACATTAACATTTCTATGAAATCAATAAGGCCCACCTTGTGGCGCAGTGGATTAATTCACTGCTCTGGACTTCAGCATCTTGGTGGCAAGGGTTCGTGTCCCGGTATTCTGGCTACGTCTGGCTCTGTTGGAAGAAATGGACATGACAAATTTGCCGGGGGGGATCAGCAACATCAAAAAAATCAATAAACCTCCAAAGTTAGACTTTTTCATCCTGACCTAAATAAAAAATCCTGTCAGAGTAGGCAGATTTTTTATTGGGCCCCTCACGTCACAATTTACTCTGGCAGAGCCAAACTTTAGGGACAGACAAATCATCGGTTCTTGTGTGCAAAAAGAACAAATTCTACTTTGTATATAAATTGTAATATCAGACAGACTTGTGATAGAAATAATATCACTCAATCTTCAAACAGACTTAATGAAGAGTCAAAGGAGGGAAAGACGGAGAGAGGGAAACATGATATTAAGAAATTTCTTCAGGGGGTGATATGCAATTGAACAGACAAACAGCATAGCCAGAATGAAGCCAATTTCCTTGTTTTTGTCTGAATGAACGAGGCTGGCACCACAGAGCCAGTTACAAAGTCAGCCAGTGTGGCACGGAAGGAAGTTGGACTGTCCATCGCTTTGCAATGGCTTCCTATAACTATTAATGAGAGAACAGAAAGAATGGGTTTTCACAATGATGTTCTCACATAATGAATTAGGCCTGGTCAGACTGAATGAATTGAACGCAGAGATGAGAAACCATAAGGGTCCATACATATGAATTTGATGATTATTAAAGTTACATTTTTCTACATATAAAGGGCTCTACAGTTCCACTATCTTACTTGCATATGCAACTTATTCTTTCGTTGTGCAAAAATATCTACCTACTGTACATCTCAATGTGCACAAACGTGCAGCTTATTAGATGTTCCTTGATAACCTGGCATATTGTGCTGAAAACATACAGTTCTTTGTGTTCATTTCCTCTATGTCTGAATTAACCTAACTTTAAAGGAAAATAATACAATTTCCTGAAAAAAAATTTACCCAAATTTTTCTACCCAACTATACTTCCGTGATTTAACAGGTGCCTGATTTGCACACATGGAGTCCCTGGAGGCCAATATAGCAAGGTAGATAATCTGAATTATCTATCCCATATCCTGAGCAGCGCTATGCCAATATGCGCTGCCTCATGCTGAGGCAAAATCAGAGAAGCCGTATTCAGGCTCGAACCAATTACTACCATTACATAGTTTGTCCTACAAAGCAGCAACGTAGCCCATTAATCCACACAGAAATATAGTGTGCCAGTACTCTTTCATGATGTTTACTTCACTTAGCAACTATCTTTAGCTACTATTTTAGGGTGAAACTGCTTTAACCGTTGATATGCAAGGGAAGAAAACAGCTTTGGGGGTCTGCGTGACATAGTGACTATGGGTTCTCTGGCTTTCCAGTAGCTTAGCGCTGCCCGGGATTTTGGATAGATAAGCTGAATCGTCTACCTTGCCATGTCGCACCTGTAAATTCAATCACAGACCTATAGTTGGTGAGCGTAATCATCCCGTACATGATCTGACTAATGTCCAAGGAGTTGCGGAGCTGACAAGGCAGGGTAAAAAAAAGAAAATAGCTTAGACTAAGGGAGGGACAGTCAGTGTATTGGATAATTCAGATACTGACACAAATGTTTACAGTTAAGGATGCTGAATGACATTGGGAACATATAGGTTATTCTGTCTACAAAAAACCCTCCTCCAGACTGGCAGAGTAAGCGTTCCCTGAGGTAGAAATTTGAATCTTTGCTTGAATCTTTTTTGAGCCCATAAATATCACTGCACTGGGCCTGATTCAGAGATCTGTCTGCCTGTCTGTCTGTTAAATCACAGACCCAGACCGTACACAACCCTTCTCCATTTGAAGTGTTCCTCTACTCCACTCTCCTCTCTAGCCAGTCAATGTGTTTGTGCGTGCATTTGTGTTCGTGTGCGTGTGCGTCGGGGGACACACCAAGAATCCCAACCATACTATGTCAAACAGGAGCGACTTGTGTGTAATCATAAATTCTTCTTCATGCAAAATGGAAGCCTAAACCTGAATTGGCGCTTGTAAAGCAGGCCTTTGAGTTACCGTACAAGAGCCTTCAGAGGAGGTGAGATAACGATGCATTGACCCTGGTAGGCCTTGGCCACTGGAAGTGAATGCCGGTTCATTTGTATGCCGCTCACATTCCCCAAATGACCAAACTGAAGCCATCTTCCCCTCCAGCTACAGTGCTGCAGACACGTTTGAGGAAGTGGGGCTGAGGCTGGTGGAAGGTTTGAATCATGAACCTATTTTTGTGCTGTAACGTGTTAGCAGAGGAGGGGAGGGAGTGTAGAGGCGGCATGAGGTGCTATCGTATGTACCATCACCAAGGCTCCTGGGCATGTTGTGTTGTTGTGTACAATGAGTTTCACATCTGTGTATAGATTAGAACAGCAGCTTACATTCAAGCTAGCTGAAGCCAAGGGGCATTGCAGGGAGAGAGATTTAAGGTGTGGCATTTGCAACTGTAGTTTTAACTTCAAATCTGAGCTTATTTACATTATACTGTAAAGGCCTAACATACTCATACACTACATTTTTATTTCGGGAAAATGGATCACAATGGACATTATGATATATGCTCCAATTTACACGTTTGTTTAGAGTATAATCATCCAATCACACATTTTTTGATAATGCAGTATTATTTGCAACGTGTCATGGATATGAAGTGAAGAAAGATTCCTGAACATGAAAAATCAGTTGTTCTGTCTCTGAGCAGTTACCCTCGATCCTGGCAGGTTGTTGCTGATAACAATAATGTGTTTTCATTAATAGTTACCTGGTAGCAGTTAAATAATAACTGGATTGTTTGTTCAGGCAATATTACACTCTGTGTACTATATAAATGTAAACCAAAATTGCTAGATCTCTGGATTAAAGCATCTGCTAAATTATGCTGTGATGTATAAATATACTTAAAAAATGGTAAAATGATCGTATTTAAAGTCATCAGTATGTTGTCCACTGCATTTGCTGCTGAGTTATGTTGAGTTGTCTAGAAGTAAACTGCAGTTTTGGTTTAAGTAGGCAACGTTGTACAAAACAGACAGTATATGTTTTGTACATTATCAATTAACAAAGCTTGTTTTTATTTAATAGGCACATTCCTCCCCCCCAAAAATAACCCAACTGGGCATCATTCTGATAACTCTTGAATTCAGAGATTGTCACTCTTCATTTGAGCTATGGCAGGCAAACCAAGAGAACTGTAAGTGGATTACCCAAATAAAATTGTGTTATGGAATTTGTAGTCTTGTCTTTTTATGTGCCAATAAATGCAATTATGAATTTCAATATGCATGACTTATACAATGTTTTTTTGAAGTAATCTACACTGTTATTTTGAATGAGTTGGCACATTTCCCAAAAATATTATCTACAGCATAGCACCAGCATGGGTGCAAACCAGCCAACTTTGGTTTCAAAGACTGCAACTCTACCGACAAGCTTCAGCAAACAGGCTTTCACTGAGGGAATTCCAAGGTTAAGTCTTCGCAAGTACACCTAATCATTGACCTTCCACAATAATTAGCTGTAGGTCTCTGCATGCGCTAATCAAAGTAATTATGAAAGTGTCAGCTGTCAGCAGTAAGAAATGGCTTTCACAGACGTTTCGGCAGAAAATGCATTCTAGAGGCAAAAAGAAAACAGCCGTGACATGCATGAGATGGAACGTGCAAACGCACAAACTAACAGAGTCATTCCATTGTCTCCAAAGAAACAGACTAAAGTTGCAGAGGCATGCATGGACTAATCTGATGACATTGATCCTGAGCTGCTGAACATGCAGAATCTAGCTAACTACCGTAGTTATACGGGCTTTGCAGTTTAAAGGATTTTAAATTAGCACTGTTATTTTACTATCTTACTCAATTTTCCAATTTTTTATGTTGTGGTATCCAAACTGTGCTTAAAGCACTGGTTTGCAGCAACTCCAAGCTTACTTTTGATATCAGTGTTGAGATGATGTTGAGGTGTACATCAGATGCCGTTCTGTTTCGTAAAACATTGCTCAAGGAAGTTTACTTACTCTTCAGACAGAACACACACTCCGGCTTCTATCTACGAGGAGCCAGAGCAGCCACAGTATTTTGCTAGAGCATGTTAAGGAAAGGCAACTATAATTAACTACTAAGCCCCAAAACAAGAACGGTGCCACCAATTGCACCACCCTCTGAGGGCTAATCTGCATGAAAGAGTGGAACATTTGTCTTAAATATGTAGTGCGCGGCAGTACCTTTATCACTGCACCATTCAGGAGCCCAGAATTGGCCCATGCATGAACCCTAAACCCCACCAATACCCTAAAGTAAACTTTAACCCTCTGTTTCATTATGCTATCAAGCTACCTCAAGCTTGCCCAACCCAGTCTTAAACCCAATTTATCACATACCAAGATTCCACGTTTAGTGGACAAGCTAGTATGTTTTTCATATTATGATAGATTCATTAGAATATTTCCAGGGATACACAACATCCTGTAGATATACAGTGTTTGTTTGAAATAGTACTTTTTTCTCCCTTTGGTTTAATGATGCTGAATTAAAATGCAGCTTCCACTCTTTCCCACACTAGGTTCTGTGTGCACTGGAACGTGGAACATACTTGAAATTAAATCATGTTTGGTTTGTAATGGTGCCATGCTTACAGTCATACAAAATTACACATACAGTACACTCCAGAGCCATATATATAGAGAGAGTATGCCCAACTAGGGAATCAAATGTTATTGTTCTGAGCTATCCCATTATGCGATTTTTTTCCGAGCTGGTCACGTGTTTCGTGGACTTCATGCTGAAGCCCAAAATTCAGCTGATTCCCATTACCATAGTGTAGGGAATAGTGAAAAAATTTTAAGCTACAAAATATTTCACAAGTTCCCACATGAATCAAAAAGGCGAAAAGTGTGGGAGCTGAACGTGAAATTAATGTGTTTTTTAGGCTACAATATGGGAAGAGTTTATCGATTGTCACAATGCTCCATCGTAGAGTGGATAGAGAGACAAGCGCGAAGAACGTGCAATAAATCAAATCGACTTTATTATAGCAATACTGAATCAAAACAAAACTGCCACGAGGGGCTAAACCGTATCTATATATAAATAGACAACCGACGAAGTGACACCACAGGGAGAACATGCAACAGGATACAATAAGCGACACGGACTGAACAAAACACACAAAATAAATACCACACCAAACGAGGGACAACAGGGAACACCTGGGAACTAATCAAACACTGAAGGGAACTATGGGAGAATGGAACCAACATGCTAGACACGAAAAGGACACCAGGGGGAACCAAAGCATAATACACAGAACACTGGGAAAACCAAACCACCACGCAATGCATTGAACTAAAGATTCAACAACACAAGAATGATGAAACACTGAAAGGAGTCAGTCTCTTGTGTCATTACCCCAGCCCTCCCTGTGCCGGGTGTGACAGAAGTCTGTTAATAATAATAATAGCCTAACAATGCAGTACATTACAATGCAGCACTAGTTACAGTTAAATTTTCCGCCATTGAGTAAATTTAACCTGTCCTCGGCGATGGATGAACTACGGAAGGTTACGTCAGGACTCGAGAGTCTGAAGAGAAAGGTATACACTGCTCAGAGACTTAGTTCACTCACTACAATTAGCATTTCTTTTAGGCCCATTTATGATATAGAAGGTAAATATGCACTCAAATATTTCTGTAAGGGCCTTTTACATATTGTCAAACGTTGATAATAACATGTATGTGCCTGTTTATAGTGAAAATAAGTGATTTATTTCAAGATAGCATATTCGCCCCATAGGGCTACACTGTAGAGTCATCTGACGATGGTCTCCAATATGGCGCCCACGATTTCAGTTCTTCTTTTTTTAATTTTTTGGCAGATCGCATCCAACTAATGGTGCATGTACTGCCACCTACTGCACTGGAGTGTGAGGCCGGTCACAGCCTCCCTTCTATATCCTCATATACAGCCCAGTGGTCCTAAGAAAAATAAATAAAGCCTTTAGTACAACCTCCTTCCCTCTTCCCCCCCCAAGCACCCCCACCAGGTCCCATTCCCATTTAGCCTCCCTAACCTTACTATAAAAATATCTCCCTCTCAATATCATACCTTTCACAGAAAAACAGTACGTGCTCCATCGTTTCCAACACCATACACCCCCCACACAAACCTGTATCATGTTTCGCCACTAATCTCAATGTGTCATTTAAACCTGTGTGACCATACCTCAACCTACTCCACACCACTTCCTCTCTCCTACACCCCACCATTCCCATCACCTCCTTCACTGACCTATGCACATTATGGAAAAACCTGCCCTTCCCACCTGCACCCCACTGTCTCTCCCACACCTCAATCCCTGCTACCCGTAATCAAAGACTTGACCTCCCTGCGCCCCAACGCTACCCGAATGTCTACCTCAGCCCTCCTCGCAGCACTCTTTGCCAAAGTAGGGGAGTAGGAATATTTTTCAAATTATATAACCAAAATCTTCCAATAACGTGTACAAATAAACTGCTTTGGGGCTTTTCATTCCTTTCAATGTCTCCAAATATACTGTAAATTCCTCCTTAAAAAACAATAATCATGGAGGAATTTTGAAAAATTGACATTTGTGTATGTAAAATTTCAACAGAAGCAACATATTATTGATTACAAAATATATCTTTTTATTCATTGATTACCAATCCAAACTTAACAATATCCCACGACAGTAACAGCCTTATAGGTATACTTTGCTGCATACAACTGAAAGCATCATTCTAAAATGTGTTTACCAAATGGCACTGGAAGAACAAGTGTTCAACCGTTTTTATCTCTGACTTGCATATTAGACATAAATTAGAATCCCCAACATTAAATCTAATTCTTAATAATTATTTTGCTG
The DNA here is from genome assembly GCA_016801145.1 of Umbra pygmaea. Taxonomy (NCBI): domain Eukaryota; kingdom Metazoa; phylum Chordata; class Actinopteri; order Esociformes; family Umbridae; genus Umbra; species Umbra pygmaea. The sequence continues at coordinate 12,492 of JACXGM010012079.1, forward strand.
GCTATATATGATTCAGCAAGTGCACCTCTATACATTTAGGGTTAACAGGAAATGAGAGAAATGTTTTTCTAATTTTACATACTTCTTTCTTCTCATAATGACAGAATATGTAATTTCTCAATATGGGTCCTGGGAAACATTGACTAAACAGTTCCTCAAAAATGTGTTAGAACATTTTCTGTCCACAAAGCTTACATTTTCTATAATAAGTTGTTGTAGTTTAGGTAATATTTTAAATGTTCACTTACTAATTTAATAATTGGTAATGGAATATTCTTGATAATTCTATAATACATTTTAGTGGAACAGCATAGATTATATTTACCACAAAAATCATCATGGCTCAGTATATTCCCAACATTGTCCATCCCATGTGTTAGTGACCATATGCCTTTCTGCCACCCTTCATAAATAAACAAAGATTTTCTGTTCACAGTTATACATCTGTTGTTCCAGATTGACATATTATGAGGGCTAAAATTATGCTTGAAGATCAATTTCCAGTATAATAATACTTGCTGGTGGAAAGCAGAAAGTTCTACAGGGAGTAGAAATTTCGACGTCACATTGCAGCAGAAAACTTATGACACCACATTTTTTGAATATGGTAGTAGGAATCTCAAACCAGAAAGAGGACTTAGTGTTAATCAAAGACTGAAACCATGCCAGTTTAATGACCACATTCATAATATCAAAGTCAATTGTTTTAAGACAACCTTCTGCATAATCTTTAATCATATCACTTTGACATATATAATGACACTTCATTTTCCATATAAAATCAAAGTTTAATTTGTTGATTGCCATTATCTTTTTTGCAGAAACTGCTAGAGAGAAACATAGATAGATGAGTCTAGAGAGATTCTCTACTTTCGTCAATAAAATTCTTCCATAAATCATCTCTATTAATTTACAATTTTCCAAAGATTTATTAATATTTAAATGCTCTAAAGTGTCCATCATCTTAGATAACCAGTTACCCAAATATTTCACTATATTTTTAACTGGGATATTGTATAATGTAAATGTAGGATGGTAATGAATGGCCAAAAGCTCACATTTGACATATTTAGCATTAAACCTGAAGCTTTAAAAAAATCTTAATTAACTGAAGAGCTAGAGTTATTTGCTGTTCATTTCTTAGAAAAAGAGTGGTGTTGTCAGCAAATTGACTGACAATAAAGTTATTCCCTTAAGGTTCAAATTTTTTGTAAAATAGACAAAATTTCTGCAACCATAATAAACAGTAAAGGTGAACATCCACATCCTTGCCTGATGCCTCTTCTAACCTTAAATCTTGGACATGTACCTTGGGTAAGCGCTACAGAACTGTTTATATATCTATAAAGCATTCCAACAATACTAATAAATTTAGGACCAAAACCAAAGTGTTTAAGATGTTGTAAAATAAAAGAATACTCCACCATATCAAAGGCCTTATAGAAATCCAGAAATAAGATAAACCATCTCCTTCAATTAGATGACAATTTTCAACCAAATCAAAACCTAACCTGATATTGTTATGAATTGACCTATCTTTTAAGAATCCTGATTCGGGTCACACTATCAATTTGTGATATTCCTGTTTTTAATCTAGAAGCCAGTGCTTTAATAAACAGTTTGTAATCTGTATTTGGTAGTGTTATGGGGTGTAAATAAACTCTTATCTTTTCCTGGCTTTGGTAACAAAAATATAAGCCCTTGTTTCATAGTTGGTAATAATTCAAAATTATTTATACAATCTTGTAAGGCTTCAAATAAAATATATTTTAGGTCATCCCAAAAAAAATTATAAAAATCTGTGGTTTACCCATCAGGACCCGGTGATTTACCAGATTTTAATCTGTTTAATCGCCGCATCAAGCTCTTGTATGGTTATGCCTGATTTGTAAAGTTCTTTCAATACACTATCAATGGATGGTATATAATATTTTATCATCTGAAAAAAATATTAGAATTAGCAGAGGAAAAGGAAGTGGAATACAATTTAGAGTGAACTTTAAACACCTTATTTACTATTAAGTTATGATTTGATTGTTCTACTTGGTCCACAACTAAACTATTAATCAAATTTCTTTCTTGTCTAATTTTCTCCAAATTAATAAAGTATGAGCCATTTTTTTCACCTTCTTCCAGCCACTTAGCTCTGGATCTCACGTATGCCCCTTTTGCCTTTTTAATATAGAATTAATCTAAAATGGAATGTAACTTATTAAGTTTATCTTTATCTTCATCTGACATGTTAGGCTGACAACAGCATTTATTAATCTCTTGAATTAATTCAATTTATTTTCCACGTTACTTTTTCATCAGATTTTTGCTAAAGATAATTGAATATTCTCTTAATTTATATTTTAAATATTACCATTTAATACCACTTGGCATATTTTTTACTTTAAATTCAGCAATTATTTCCTTAATATATGTACATAGGTCAATATGATTCAGTAAGTCTGCATTGAATTTCCAGTAGCCTTTAGTTTTACAAGATTTATTTATTTGTTCTAAGAATAAGTTGATCACAAAATGATCTGTTAAGGGGGCACCTGAAACATTACATTTAGTCACATTATTTGAAAGAGTATCAGATCCAAGCCAATTATCAATTCTTAACCTTGAAGTGGCATTCGGTTTAAACCAGGAAAAGTGTCTGTTAGTGGGGTTTAAGTTTCTCCAAATATCAATTAATACATTGGGTAAACAGAAATTTTGAATAATACTGTTAGCATGAGAAATATCAAATTTAGAAGGTTTTCTATCCAAATATTCATCTGGCGTCATGTTGAAATTGCCACAATTAAAATGTAATCTGTAGGGTAGCTAGTTTTTAGGTCTTTTATGACATTGGTTATCGTCTCCAACAGACCTTTATTCTGGGTTTGGACCATAGGAATGGAATGATTAGAAATGCCATTGTGTACCATTCCATTACAAAGATCTAGCGGCCTACTTCCATATTAAACCAATTTGTGTGTTGCCACCGTGACAACTAACAACAACTGCCATTTTGTTGTGCACTAATCGAATGATCATGCCAAGCAGCTCAATGGCCTTTCCATCCATTCTATTTCTAGAATTTCTATTTCACCTCACCTCATAACAACAGTCAATACCCTTTTTAAGAGATACGATTACCCTCGATATATCCAAACGGGTCTCTAAAGCCAGCTGCTTTGCTTTCTTTTCTGGCTTGTTCGACACTTGGCCATAATTCACGTCTCAAGTGTCTATCTTCCTTCATCAGGTCTTCGGCAAAACGGATGCCAGTTTCTTTGCACACCGGTGACGTTTTGGTTCTCTTCCATACTTCCTCACGCACCAGTCTACGGGTAAAGAGACTGATCACCTCTCTCGGACGAACAGTCTCCTTCCTTCTAAGTCAATGTACAACATCCACAGCCTCCGCCATGGTAGAAGCAAATTCAGGCGTTACCGTGACCAGAAGTTGAACCCCATCCTCTCTTATGCGCTCATTTGAGTTCTCCTTGAGACCTTTTATGCGAAGACACCATCTTCTCTTGTATTTTTCCTCTTCCACCACATGCACTTTCAGGTCATTGTTGACTGTTGTCAGATTTTCAATTTGCTTCTCCATCTTTTTAATTTTGTCTTTGCATTCTCGTAACTCTTGCGCATTTATTTGGACGGACTTGGCTTGCAATCATTGCACTGTGCTGCTTCATTTGCGTGCTTAATTCTTCATTTTGCACATCTACCTTAGTTCCGAGGGCTTTAATCGTGTCCAGTATAGCTGAATTAGGTACCTCATTTTCCTCACTCTCTGTTGGTTTTTTAAACTTTTTCCTTTTTTGGGGTTTACTCGGTATGCGTGGATCAGAATCAACTTCTCTCTCTCATTTGCTCGAATGCTCAATATCTACTGTACTTTTAGGACTTCTGATGATGTTTTAGGTAATATTTATGTATAAATATAAACTATTCTAAAGGGTTCACAAACTGTCAAACAGCACTGTACATGTAAACCTTGGTAAAACACAGTGACTCATCAGAAATTATCAATACAGTAGCTACACACTCATGTACAAATTGCTTCGCTTCCTTCTTCCTACCTTTCTACCTCAGCCCCCCTCAGTCTTTCCTCTAAGCCTTATTTATATTGTTCTCTTTTCCTCTGTTCATTTTTTTCCCATCTGCCCAGCGTGTGCTGGCGCTATACTGTATATCAGAGGATCTCAAAGTGTGGTCCCCCCTGGTGGGTGCGAGGCATTGCTCGGGGGAGTGCGAGTTAAAAGTTAAAACAATTCAAATACTGTATGTCCAGAAACACGTATGCTCTTTTTCTGGTGTCAGGCTGATTCATCTAATACATTTTAGTTAGTACATACATTTGGGAATATCCGTGTTTGTTCGATATGGAAGGCAGTAATTTAGAACTACATTCCAAAATATTTTTTAGGGTGCGTTTAAATTGCAATAGCTTTCAGCCACATATACTAGACCTCTCGAGAAAAGCATTGGATAAGACGTAGTAATTTCCATACTGGTTGTATTTACATTGTCATGCCTCAAGATGGCAATCGCACATTTCTGGATGTGACATGGATTGTCCTTTGACACATCTCACGCTGGGTGCGTGACCAGCCCATTTACCTACATGTACACGTTTACATTTGCAAAGCCCCAGGTGTGATTTTTCGAAATCATCTCGTACAATCAATCAATCAATCAATCAATCAAATTTATTTACAAAGCCCTTTTTACAACAGCAGTTGTCACAAAGTGCTTTGACAGACACCCGGCCCGAGACCCCCAAAAGCAAGCAACACATGTGATGCACACTGGCTAGGAAAAACTCCCTAGTAGGTGGGACCTGGGAAGAAACCTAGAGAGAGGCCAGACACAAGGAGGTGGCCAGTCCTCTTCTGGCTGTACCGGGTGGGGGATCTGAAGGTACACAGCCCATTTTAATAAGGTAACTTTGTTTATCAGTGTTCAGTGATTGTCCAGCAATGAAAATATGATGGATGGGCTGTGACCATAGTCTATATGTAGCATCAATACAGTTCGGTTGTCGTACACTACCTTGGGAGGTTGTGTGAAATGTTGCGGCTATTCAAGAGGGACCCGCATGTTTACACACTGCAATTCTGTCTCTTCTGGAGCTTTTCTCAAGAGGTCTCAACTAAGTGGCTGAACGTTATCATAAACCCACCCTTAGAGCGCCAATTGAGGTTTTAATAACTGTGACGTGAATACAGCTTAAATAATAATAAAAAATAACCAATCACAGATAATAACAATACACACAAAAAGTACTCTCTCAGGGTCTTAATAGGAAAATTATCCATACATGTTACAATAGGATGTATTTAAAAACTTTTATTCAAACATTTGGATAAATGACATAACTCTCACTCCCGTCGCCCCTTCTACAATAAGAGTCAGAAAACCTAGGTGCCTAATTATAGTTCTAATAATCCATCTACATTTATTTTATATCAAATATCTACCCATACAATAGTTTTTCTGCATTGTACAGTAGCTAATTGGCGTCGTTGATCATTTTAATTCTATTCGTGGTCACTAGTGGGGCCCTTCTTGTTTGTCAGTGAATATTTATGACGGGCTTATTAACAGACCAATCAATAGAACAATAAAACAATTACGAGTATCAAGTGGGATCAAAACAATAGGAGGATGACGAGATCTGCACACCACTAAAATGACAGTTAATATGTTCTTGTGAATGTATGCTGTGTTACCATCATCAGTATCATCCATGAAGATCTCGTTCTTCCAAGAAAAAGGAAGCAGTAATTGTGTGCAGATCGCGTGTCTGTAAATTCAAGTATAGTTGGTGAGCGTAAACAGCCTGTACATGAACTGACTAAAGGCTGGATGAGCAGTGCGAAAATAATTGGCGGCTTAGCGACGTGGTTGGATGAATTGCTGACAAGGCAGGGTTAGGGGGAATTGGGAAATTAAAACGAAGCAGAAAACGATTGCAGATTGCTATTTTCTCGTATTAACAAGAGAGTAAAGGGCCTTGTCCATGATCAGCTTTAAAAATGCTTTGCACCAGCTGTGCCCTATTCCTTTTCTATCGGGCAAGAATTTGCTCCCAAGCTAGCCACATCTCTACCCTAGGCTCATAAACTCACTGCTCAACGCTCGGACAACAGCTCTCTGCTTAACCCTGAAACCATGGGACGATATGGGTAAAAACACATTGGCATGAAATAATTTCAGTTAGGAAAAGCAACATCTAGCTCCGGTGCCATAACTGTGTCAGGATGTGCCCTATCTAGCGGAGAGCAAGGTGTTGAACACTGATCGTGGACATGGCCCTTCAGAATAGTAACAAAATAATGGTGAAAAAAACACTGACTCCTAATGAAACTTGAGACAGTACAACACAAACGTGCTTATATTAAAAGGGTGATAAAACTAGCTGCTCAGCAGTGCAGATGTAGGGTGATTTAGATCGTGTTGCCCCGAGTTCCCGGGAAGGGGGTGGCCTCCGTAGACCGGGGCAACACGAATTCCGGAGATGAAGGCGTGGAAATTAATATAAATACTATTGTATTTACATTATTATTTACATTGTATGGGTAAATACAGATATGACATAAATTGCAAAAAAGGAAGTATATTTTCTGAAATATATTACTAAGGGAGGCGTGAGCTGTGGTTACGATGTAAAGGGGGGCACGAGATAAAAAGCTTGGGAACCCCTGCTGTATGCCGCTGAGTGCTGATGAGTCCTGCTGTGAGGTTGAAAAAGGTTTGTTGGGTCTATATAAATACACCTCCATCCCTACAGACGGTAGAGCAGAGCAGACAGGCTCATCAAATACAGCCTGTTCAGAGAGAGAGAGAGCTTCAGTAGAGCTCTGATATTTTTATGAATAAGTCATCAAACTGTCAGAGTTTGGCTTTTTACTGTACTTTCCAGGCTCAGGCCTTGATCTTCTCCACCTTCTACCTTCGCATTGTCATCAATTCACCATGTCTTTATTTCTCCATGTCTACCCGTCTCCATGTATCCACTCCTCTATGTCTTCACCTCTCCAGATCTTCACTACTCCACGTCTCCACTCCCCTGTGTCTTCACTTCTCCAGATCTTCACTCGGCCACGTTTCCACTCCCCTATGTCTTCAATTCTCTAGATATTCAGCACTGCATGTCTCCACATTCTCTGTGGCTCAGATCATCACTGTATTTCTACGGCTTTGTCTCTGACATAATCTGTTTTTCCTTCAGCTCACTCATTCTACCATTCTGTTTCTCTTTCTCCCCTAGTTATTCTCCTGGTTAGCAATCAGGAACATTGTCAGCTCTAAATAGAAGGGAGGAGCCACATTGGTCATTAAGAATTAGCCACTGTTAGAATTTCTATTTTTTTCAGTTGACAATAATAGTTTATATAAAATATGACTTACAGTATATATTACATGAGGACAAATAAGTGCTAAAATCTCAGTAGACAAGAATGGAAAAACTGAATAAATCTACGTGCAAAGTGATACAGAAATGCATAGTTTATAGATGTCCTACTATAGAGAAAACAACACATGTAAATATGCTGGAGCTGTATGAATGTTCTTACAGGAAATGCATCAACGCAAAAGAGATTGTGTAGCTGCTAATATTATTATGGCTGGATAATAGGCAGCCAGCCACACATGGGAAGGATGGTAAATATAATCTCAAGCGGATGTACCACAATCAACCTGTGTGCATATGTGTGAGTGTGTGTCTGTGTACTAGTACGTGCAGGCACGCATATGTGTGTTTGTGCACGCACAAGTGTGTAGTCCTGCCAATGTTCCTAATGAAGAGTTTTGTTCTGAAGGATAATCCTGTGTGGGGAATGAAGAATGCTATTTTGGTTTGTCGGTTAATAAACACATTGTAGATAAGCTTTGGATGACAGTCAACAAAATCACTGAAGATATAGTTAGGCACAATGCTTTGTAGATAGCGGTTCATGCAGCAGGGTACAATACTGTTGATGCTCTCTGGCTCACTGACGTCGGCGATATCTACATAGAACTCTGAATGCCTCGTGAAGCAAAGTGCGTAGTCACAGATGTTGCTTGTTCAAGTCAGGGGAGAGGGGTGGGTTGACATTGCTTGTCAAATCGCCTGGCTCCACATAGTAACAAACATAGAAATGAAATGGATAGAAAGGCCATTCCTTCTCAAATCAATGGCATATCTATCTATTTTATTTCTATGGTACCAAACTACCCAGTGAGCTCAATGAATTTTAAAAAACACCAAACAAATGCTTATTTTTCACCCCGGAGCAACACACTGATCATTTTGTTGTTTCATACTGACAGTGCCCGAGGGTTCCTCAGAGAGCCCTGCCAATTGGGTCAAGGATAACGGTGGTAGATCTGTTGATGTTGGACAGGGTTGCTGTATTTTGTGTTGTTGTAGTGACTCCTTGTGAGAGGACACGTGTCTGAAAGCTCAATTCTGTTATCCAGTGAATGCATCTTCAGTACATTATGTGCTAGAACATATTTGCAGGACAATATTCATCATTGACCCTATCCATTGTCTAGGACGACCCAGTATAAATTTATCTAGTTATGGCTGAAAACAACGGGAATAACTGTGACCACTGATACTGTACTGTTTTATATGCTACCTTGGGTGGAACTTGTGACAGAGTTTAGTCGAAATCCCATGTTGAAATATGAAGATGGGCCCCATATCAAACACAGACTTTGGTGTACCTGCAAATATTGAAAAGTATGGTTAGAGATACTGGTCTTGACAAATACACTAATATGTAAAAGCTGTGACAGCCATCCCGGGAGTCCCCTATAGGTAGGCTAGCCAATAAATGTTCAACATCAAAGAAACCCGTCTAAACTGGTTGAGCTTTAATTTCCAGTATTCAGTGGAATCTTCAAAGGACTTAATAAAACATGAGTAAACAGAACGAGGGGAAATGCAACATAATCTTCTGCTCAGGTAAACCTGCTGCTGAACAGCTCATCACGGTTAACAGGCTAAAGAGGACAGAGAGGAAACACTCGCTTTATCTCTGTCTCTCTTTCTACCTATATCTGCCTTTTTCAAATTCCCCAACACACACACCAACATACTTTACATACATACACAATTTGTATTTTCCTCTCCATGTGGAGAACCCAAACATTATTACCTTTTAACACGCTCACCAAAAGCTATAGAGGAATACATACACATTATTTACAATTTTCTGTATGTTTACAGCTATCTTTCTCCATATGATATGCAGTAGTCAGATATAAAGTATATAGTTCTTCTAGAAATTGCCACTACTTGATGGCTATGGTTTACCTGGTTGTCTAGGTCTAATTGGACATCAATTGAAAGGAAAACAAAAACCAGCAGACATACAGTATGTACCACTCCATCAATCTCCAGTCTCAACTAGCCTCTGAGCGCTACCCTCACTCACACCACCCTGACGCTTTATTATTTTAAACACCAGGATCTGAGTTGCCATGGAGGCCCATTCATCACCATGGTTACAAACATTTAGGCAGATGCAAGGAGTAGGAGGGGTTATAGAAGGTTCCAGATGGATTTGGAGTGAGGTTAACCTCTACATGGCTAAACTTGAACTCTACCCTTAAGGAGTAATCAGTGACTATGTGAACAGGAGTTTAAAGTGGAGAGGTCATCTGTCTAGGTGATTTGAGGGCAGACAGATTATACATTTTCTAAAAGCATCGTGCAAAAATTTCACTGTTGATACATACCAGTTTATTTATGGAATTCAGTCTAATAAATGTATTGAACAAAAATATGAATGCTTTTTTTAGAGTGTAGGTCCCCTGTTTCATGGTACATAGAGTTTGTGTATTCCCATCATTGGAAATCCATCGATTAAGGCTAAATTTATTTATTCAATTAACTTCTTTCCTTACTTGAACTGTAGCTTAGGAAAAGTTGTTGAAATTGTTGCATTAAGTGTCTATATGTTTGATAAGTATACAGTAAATGTGTGTTTCAAATGAAGAGTAGCATACCCTACATCATGCACCATTAACATGGCATTATACTGTAAGTTAGTAAGGGTAACTACATAAACGGACTCAATAGATTGTTTATATTAACAACAGCATGGAAGATGTTTCCCGAACAAAAACCACGGATTAAGATAGACTATTTGTGAAGTGAGTAAAAGACAGAATTATTCACTGGGCTAGCATCCAGTTTGGCAAAGTGATGCACATGGAGAAGTGCCTTAAACCTGCATTCTATCTGAATTCCAGCTGGGGGCGACACGTGTGGTTGCAAAAGAGGTCCAGAGAAAGTCAGCCACTTCTCAATTGATTTATAACCTCAGTAAACTTTTTCATAATGAGTTTATGGTCTCAATCGCTAGTTTTAAGTCTTCTGCAATACAGAATGATGTTCATTTGATGATCTCGTTGATTATAAAATTGTCGATAATGCAGGGGGTGTTTTAGGGAGTGGCTATGATGTGATTGACATTGACTGTGTCAGTGGAAGTGTGTAACGTAACGTATAGCGTAAGCAGTGTTGACAACTCTCAGCTAACGTCACAGTCAGATACTGCCTCACGTCTAAAATCCTCACATCTGCAACCAAGATGGCTGCGCTCTTAATGGCAAACTGGTTGGCTTAAATCAGATCTTCACAAACCAATGGGTGACGTCCCACATGTTACGTCCAGTAGTATATACGGTCTATGGAATTATTGCAAAAAAGAACAGGACGCAGATCTGGACACTTTACAAGAAAGACAAATATCCGTTTCCAGCCTGACAAGATGGATCCGGTCTTCTGTTGTCCCTCCTATGAGCTCCTGATCCTCAATGCAATCAGTATTTTATAAAGTGTTTCTCTAGTATTTATGATGACTTTCTATGGACTGTCAAATAACTTACCAGTAACATTAATTGACAACTAATTATCTTGCAAGGACATAAGAACGAGCCACTAACCCGAAACTTGGCAAGGACATAAGAACGAGTCACTAACCCGAAACTCGGCAAGGACATAAGAACGAGTCACTAACCCCAAACTCGGCTTCAAACTTAGCTGTAAACCAAAGGCACAGGACTCACTAACCATGCCACCAGACAACAGCTCATTGCTTAGATTACCAGACATAAATGCGTGAGTAGGGCAGGAAATCTTGTCCATTGGAAAAAAAGGGTAGATTGAACTGCATTCCCATCCATCCTTCAGGCTAATGTTCAATCTCTGGAGAACAACACAGATGACTTTGTGGCTAGTGTACTATTCTGAAAAAGGTGTTCGCCGTTTAATGCTTATGTTTCATTCTGACATGTGTTTATGGCATTTTGAATGCAGTGTTATATTTTGAAGGAGATGTGAGGTATTTTGCATTTTGTGTGTAGAGTTTTGAAAAAAGGAGAAATAGTTTTGAAAACGTGTGTAAGCATTTGAAAAAAACTGTAAGATCAAATGTTCCTAATACTTCATAAGATAGAGAACTTCAAGTTCTTCAAGGTCACAACAGCAAGGATCTAACTTGATCTAACATTTGACTAAATGTTGAAGAAAGCACTCCAGCGCCGATTACTGGTCGGCAAGCTACGTAGGGCCCTGCCTCTCCCTCCTGTTAAAAAGCGGGTATCAATTAATGTTGGGAAGTTTTGATTCTATTTACTGATCTTTTAGAGTTGTTCAGTGAAAAGAACAAGGCCCGGTTCCCCAAAACGTTCTTATCGCTAAGTAGTTCTTAACCTATTCCTTAACCTCTCTCTTAACCTAATGGCACGGTTCCCGAAACGTTCGTACGCTAAGTATATCTTCTGTAAGTCATACTTTCGTAAGGTTGGTCTGGACCATTCGTAGCTCTCTCTTAGCGTTGTTTGAGCTCAAGCCGCTAGTCGCCG
>JACXGM010012080.1:0-24352 GCA_016801145.1 Umbra pygmaea
AAATATGTTTTGGAATATTGCATTGTATGACTTCGACAATCGACTAGTGTGGACTTCACTGGAAAATGGGAAATAAACAGAGGTATGTACACAAACTTATTTGTTCAAATTCGCTGTGTTCATTATAAGGAATCAGTGCAAATGGATATGGACTAGTATACATTTTGAACATGTTTAGTGGCTCAAAGCACGTTTTTTAACTTGCCCTGTAAATGCGTAATATTATACTGACAGCAAAAGGTAAACACTGTTTTGGCAATACAGATTGTAAACAACAGAGCTATGTTATGAAATCGGCCGGAATTCTCCTTTAAGTAGAAGAGCTAGACCAGTGTTTTTCAAAGTCTGGGTCCCGACCCACCGGTGGGTCGTGGGAGAATAAAATTGGGTCTGCAAATATGTTTTCATAATTATTTTGTCGTGGTTTTCTTTCATGATTAAAATAGGCTATTATAGTTGACAGTACACTTCCACAGCCACATGGGGCAGTGTACAAAACTGAGCACTATTGTAGGTCAAGCAGTATGATTTCCACATTGTGGAGAACACGGACGGAATAGCGGAATCCAGACATTAACGTGCAATTCAACAAAATAAAATGATAAAAAATCATAATCCTAACATTCCAATATATTCACATAAAGTTAATAATTACCACCGCAAATCGCCTATTCTGAAAGTGCTGTGAATTTGTAAGTGCAGTATATCCACTGAATGCGGTGGGTGTGTGTGTGTCTCCCAGCACACACCTCTCTAGTGCAAAGTGCTTGTAACATCACTACTTCTGCCAACACTGTTTCTTGAAAGTTTCTGCGTAACATTACTTCAGTGAAAATTGTAAAAGCTTACACCCAGTGCAATTGACTTTTTACACAAACACATGTATCATTCCTATCTTACACCCGACGCATATGGGACTTTTCCCTCCACAGACGCGCGTCGGTAAATTAGGGAATGAACTTGCATTCGTTGGGCGGTTCAGCGAAAAGAAGAGGCGTGTTCCGGCGAAAAACGTTCCCTGGTGCTATCTTGCAGTCCCCGAAAACAATTCCGCCACTGACCAGGAATAACCTGGTTTAAAGTCAGTGGCGTGTTATTCATATGCTATTTTAAGGGCGCATGCTTAACCATAATGTAGCGTGTGCACAACGCGCATACACTTTGCTCCTCTCATCTACACAAATGCAGCAGTTCGTTATTATTGCAATAAATGATTAGAAGGAAAAATATTACCACACGAGGAAGTCATTGTGGTGTCTGAAAATGTGAAAAATAGGTATACATCTAGTGTACACATTTACTCAAATTATTCATAATGAATTATTTGCAGTGATATACATCAACCTCAAGGGAACCCATTCAATCAAAAAGTATAAACACGTAATTTGCGATGCTCATAGTAAAGTCACCCATGTCTTTACTCAGTATTACTCAGGCTCAAGCCACGACTCATTTATGGCAACTTTGCCATGAGGAATCCCCCCTTGGATGCGGCATGAAGGGGACAACAGCTATCCGTTAAAGACATGGTTAATGATGACACAATTTATGATGCCAGCAAGTGCGTAAAATGTTGTTTAATCAAAAACACACACAAACACGAAGTGTAGCCTAATTGAACGAACATTTGGCACACTAAAAATGCGCGTCAGGTGTTTGGATAGAACAGGTACACTACTCAAGTCGCAGCATTCTTTTTGATGTTGAAATACGTGCCAGCCACTTAAATGCCCTGTAATGCAGAATGGGAGTTGAAAGCTTATTTGACAGAAGAGTAATCTCGGTCTAATGTTAGACTACATTGCAAAAATATTACCATGCCTTCATAACCTCGTGATTCAGTGAGAGTGAGTCCAAAACATCGGAAAGTAGGCTATGTCTTGTGACATTTCTTTATTTACATATTGTAAAAAGAAAAATCAATAAAAAATCGCTGTTATAATAGCAATCCGCCATGGAACAAGTGCGCCTGCTCTTAAAGGGAATGTGAGATGACGATCTGATTGGTTTATTGCACGTTACGCCCAAACCACACGTATGACTAATGAAACTACTTTAGACCTACCCATTTTATATATGCGTCGGGCGCAAGAATAATTTATCCCGCAGGTAAAATAGCAACAGCGCCCGGGACCCTCCCACAATGTAACTTGCGTTTCGCGTTTGATACTTGCGTTTCAGATCGTTAAAATAGGGCCCAATGTTTGTTTTTCACCGTTTCACTCACTAATCCAAATGCTTATGAAAATGTTTAGGCACCAATGACAATTTCCATGATTTTCATTTATATATAATTGGGTGTTTGGATCAGCAATTTCATTTTGATTTTTCAAATTACTGAAGGACACAGTAATATTTTGGTAGTGAAATGAGGTTCATTGGATTAACAGAAAATGTGAATTAATTTTGATTTGATTTATAGTGCACATTTTCTGTTCATCCAATAAACCTAATTTCACTACTGAAATATTACTGTCCTTCAGTTATTTGATAGATCAAAATAATATTGCTGATCCAAACACCCAATAATTTATAAATGAAAATGTAATGGAAATTGTCAGGGGTGCCTAAAGTTTTTCATATAACTGTATACATTAGTGACATATTACAAGCCTTCTTTTTTGTCAATCTTGATGATTACTGGTTACAGTTCATAGAAATAAAAAAATCCAGTATCTCAATATATTACAATAAAGAATTTATAATACAGAAATGTGGACCTTCTGAAACGTATTCATGCACTCAATAGTTGGTCGGGGCTCCAATGCGGCAAGGCATGGAGGCAATCAGCCTGTGGTACTGCTGAGGTGTTATGGAAGCCCAGGATGATTTAATAGGGACCTTAAGCTAGTCCGTATTGTTGGGTCTGGTGTCGGTCATTTTCCCCTTGATAATAGTCCATAGATTCTCAATGGTGTTCAGGTCAGGCGAGTTGGCTTGCCAATCCAGCACAGTAATACCATTGTCAGAAATTCAGTAACTAACCATTTTGGCACCATGGCAGGTGCCAAGTCCTGCTGGAAATAGAAATCAGCATCTCCATACAGCTTTTCAGCTGATGGAAGCATGAAGTGCTCTAAAATCCCCTGGTAGACAGATGCATTGACTCTGGACTTGAAAAACACAGTGGCCCAACACTACCAGATGACTTGGCACCCCAAAGCATCACAGACTGTGGAAACTTCACACTGGACTTCAAGCAACTTGGATTCTGTGCCTCTCCACTCTTCCTCCAGACTCTGGGACCTTGATTTCCAAATTTAATGCAATATGTACTTTCTTCTGAAAAGAGGACTTTGGGACACTGTGCAACAGTCCAGTTCTTTTTCTCCTTAGCCTAGGTAAGATGCTTCTGGCATTGTCTCTGGTTTAGAAATCGCTTGACACTAGGAATGCAACACTTGTAACCCATTTCCTGGACATGTCTGTAAGTGGTGGCTCTTGATGCAATGACTCCAGCCTCAGTCCACTCCTTGTGAAACTCCCCCAAGTTCTTGATTCGGCTTTGCTTGACATTCCTCTCAGGGCCTCGGTCGTCCCTGTTGCTTGGTCACAGTTTTCTACCAAACTTTTCTCTTCCAGTCAACTTTCCATGAATATGCGTTGATACAGCACTCGAACAGCCAGATCTTTCAGCAATGACCTTTGTCTTATCCATCCTATAACAGCAGCATAGAGCCCTGTATTGCACCGCTGGTTTGCTTCTAAAGCTAAGCACTGTCAGGCCTGGTTAGTCCCTGGATGTGAGACCAGTGCTGTTGGAAGTGGTGTGTGGTGTTGGAGGGCCAGTAGGGGGCACTCTTCCCTCTGGTCTAAAGATCAAAATACTAAGCCATTTTTATTCAGCCTATCAAATATGAATTACAAAATATTATTTTGTATTTGAAATAGGTATTTTAAATTCTTGTATCATAAATACTGCCCATCCCTGGTGCCCCTAAGGGTGGCCAGGTGGGGCCACGGCGACCCTGATACAATTGCTTGTCCTTCATCTGGACCCTCTTTAAAATGCCTGCACCCTTTTTTTGCACATTTTGCTTTTACAAAAATACCCTCTATTACAAAAATAAAAAAACATTTACAAAAAATAAATATAAAATACTAATATTAAACAAATGAACAACCACTACAATAAACATAATTCATGAGATGTGAAGTGTCTGCAAGACAACAATTAAAGCTATAGGAAAAATAAAACTAGCCTATTTGAAAAACAATGAATTGCAACAAACATACAGTTATGGATTTTGGTTTTGATGTACCACCCCAAGATTGTCATCTGGCCACCCTTATAAAAAATTATTGGGGGGCCACTGCCCCTTTGTACCAACTGAGCATCGTTTGAATGCCACAGACTACCTCTGAGAATTGTTGGTGACCATGTCCACCCCTTTATGACCACAGTGTACCCATCTTCTAATGGCTACTTCCAGGAAGATAACGTGTCATGTCACAAAGCTCACACAATCTTAAAAAAGTTTTTTTGAATTTGAAAATGAGTTCCATTAACTCAAATCGCCTCCACAGTCACCTGATCTCAATCTAATAGAGCACCTTTTTGGATGTGGTGGACCCACATGTGCCGCCGACAAATCTGCAGCAACTGCGAGACATAATATAGTGGGGCAAAAAATTATTTAGTCAGACACCAATTGTGCAAGTTCTCCCACTTAAAAAGATGAGGCCTGTAAATTTCATCATAGGTACACTTAAACAGAGTCAAAATGAGAACAAAAAATCCAGAAAATCACATTGTAGGATTTTTTATGACTTTATTGGTAAATTATGGTGGAAAATAAGTAATTGTTCAATAACAAAAGTTAATCTCAAAACATTGTTATACACTAACCTAAAGGATTATTAGGAACACCATACTAATACTGTGTTTGACCCCCTTTCGCCTTCAGAACTGCCTTAATTCTATGTGGCATTGATTCAACAAGGTGCTGCAAGCATTCTTTATAAATGCTCAACAAAGCATTTTCGCCCACAGGACTGCCGCATACTGGATGTTTATCCCTTTTCACACCATTCTTTGTAAACCCTAGAAATGGTTGTGCGTGAAAATCCCAGTAACTGAGCAAATTGTGAAATACTCAGACCGGCCCGTCTGGTACCAACAACCATGCCACGCTCAAAGTTGCTTAAATCACCTTTCTTTCCCATTCTGACATTCAGTTTGGAGTTCAAGAGATTGTCTTGACCAGGACCAGACCCCTACATGCATTGAAGCAACTGCCATGTGATTGGTTGAGTAGATCATTGCATTAAGGAGAAATTGAACGGGTGTTCCTAATAATCCTTTAGGTGAGTGTATACCCTTTGTTGGCAATGACAGAGGTCAAACATTTTCTGTAAGTCTTCACAAGGTTTTCACACACTGTTGCTCGTATTTTGGCCCATTCCTCCATGTAGATCTTCTCTAGAGCAGTGATGTTTTGGGGCTGTTGCTGGGCAACAAAGACTTCCAACTCCATCCAAAAATTTTCTATGGGGTTGAGATCTGGTGACTGGCTAGGCCACTCCAAGACCTTGAAATGCTTCTTACGAAGCCACTCCTTCATTGCCCGGGCAGTGTGTTTGGGATCATTGTTATGCTGAAAGATCCAGCCATGTTTCATTTTCAAATGCTCTTACTGATGGAAGGAGGTTTTCTCTCAAAATCTCAAAATATATGGCCCCATTCATTATTTCCTTTACACGTCCTGGTCCCTTTGCAGAAAATAGGCCCAAAGCATGATGTTTCCACCCCCATGCTTCACAGTAGGTATGGTGTTCTTTGCATGTAAATCAGCAGTTTTTCTCCTCCAAACACGACGAGTTGAGTTTTTACCAAACAGTTCAATTTTGGTTTCATCTGACCATATGACACTCTCCCAATCCTCTTCTGGATCATCCAAATGCTCTCTAGCAAACCTCAGACGGGCCTGGACATGTACTGGCTTAAGCAGGGGGACACATCTGGCACTGCAGGATCTGAGTTCCTGGCGGCGTAGTGTGTTACTGATGGTAGCCTTTGTTACTTTGGTCCCAGCTCTCTGCAGGTCATTCACTAGGTCCCTCTGTGTGGTTCTGGGATTTTTTCCCACCCTTCTTGTGATCATTTTGACCCCACGGGGTGAGATCTTGCGTGGAACCCTGGATCGAGGGAGATTATCCGTTGTCTTGTCTTCCATTTTCTTATAATTGCTCCCACATTTGATTTCTTCACACCAAGCTACATACCTATTGCAGATTCAGTCTTCCCAGCCTGGTGCAGGTCTACAATTTTGTTTCTGGTGTCCTTTGACAGCTCTTTGGTCTTGGCCATAGTGGAGTTTGGAGTGTGACTGTTTGAGGTTGTGGACAGGTGACTATACTGATAACAATTTCAAACAGGTGCCATTAATATAGTTAATGAGTGGAGGAAAAAGGAGCCTCTTAAAGAAGAAGTTACAGGTCTGTGAGAGTCAGAAATCTTGCTTGTTTTTAGGTAATCAAATACTTTTTTTACAGAGGAATTTAACAATAAATTCATTAAAAATCCAACCATGTGATTTTCTGGAATTTCTTTTCTCATTTTGTCTCTCATAGTTGAAGTATACCTATGATGATAATTACAGGCCGCTCTCATCTTTTTAAATGGGAGAACTTGTACAATTGGTGGCTGACTAAATATTATTTTGCCCCACTGTTTATAATGACAATATGGACCAGCATGTCAGAGCAATGTTTCCAGCACATTGGTGAATCTATGCCACAAAGAATTAATGTAGTTCTGAGGGCAAAAGGGGTCCAAACAGTTACATGCATAGAGTACTTAATAAAGTGGTCGGTGAGTGCATGTTCCAAAATCCAGTTGTAGGATTTCTTTAACATTAACAAAGAGTAGGGACATGACCCATGCTGAAACATCGCACCAAGCTTTTACCTGATCATTGCAACTGCTGAGAAGCAAATCTATCTACGGTATATGTGTCTCATGGTACATACTGTATAAATAGTATTGTTTGATTGTTTAATTCCCATGTATTTAATGTATATGTTCACCTTACTTACTGTTTGTGCTTCTGTGTGTTGTCCCATCTTCTAGCACATGTATTCATTTGACCAGTTAAACATTTGAATAAGTTCTTAATTAATGTACCCTGTCAAGTAAAAGTGAAATCCATCATATAAGTTGCCCATGAAGTTACCGGCCAGCTGGCATGCCCAGGCTCTGAGTGTGTGGCCTCGTAAAACCCCTCCCCTTCTCACAGTGTTCTGAGGGTTAGCCAAATTTATATTTTTCCCACATCAGCTAAGGAGAGCAATCACATCCTCGTCCAGAAGAGCAGATGTTCTCAGGCATGGTTTGGTGTTACTAGCCTTGAAGCGATCACAGAAGCCCTTTAATTCTACTGGTCTGCTTGTGATGCTGGGCAGCTCTCAGCTTGTTATAACCCTTTGAGGTCCATTATTCAACATGATGAAACTGATTGCAAGGATTGACATAGCATATCAGAGTATTCAGAAGACATTTTTATCACGATTATGGAGTGGTGACGGAATGAGGTGGAGTGATAAGAGATAGTTGTGAGTCTAGTGAGATCATGAACATTGATAAAATCTGTCAATAGAATTAAAAATAATTAGATAAGTAACTAATTTGAAATCTGAATGCATATGCTGGTGGATACTATACAATACATATCCATTAACAACATGTTTCACAAGCAACATTTATCTGCACATATATTTTTGTGACACAAAGCAGGGGTTTGAACCAATTGTTTCATTCTTTATATAACTGCTTTTGCTCCTGTCTGCTGTTCCAATGTGAAAACTAAGTTCTGAGCCAGATTATATAAAAAAAATTTTGGGGTGAAATTTTATATATTTATTTATATTTAAACTCCAGTTAATGTAGGTAGAGCAGCTTGCTTTAGAATGGGCAAGTTGTTTACATGTTTTTTTGACAGACAAAAAGTAGGAGGAATAGAGGCTAAGCGCTGGTCATCATCATGATATGACATTCTTTATATTCAGTGAATCCTCTTAGTATTACGTAACTGAATTACAGATTTTGGAGCGGCTACTATGAAGGGATTTTGAGTGTCCCTTGATCAGCTTACAGTTAGCTAGCCATAAGCTCTAGATCAGATTTAACTTTAGTTAGCTAGCTAACCTCATGTTGTCAAATCGGAAGCAGAATCAAGAAAACATCTGACCTCTGTGCTTAATAAATCCATTGTGAAAAACATTGCATACATGTGTTTGGAAGACTTGGGGAAAGTCTTGTAATGTAAAATGACGTTAATAATCAGTTCTCTTTTTTTAAAATAATGGTTTGAAGGCTGCAACTGTACCTCAGAAATGCCCCTGTATACCATTCACAGGGAACCCATTAGAAAACATGAATTATGACATACTGTATGCCAACGTACATTAGTTATACTTTTTACATTTTGGCTGTACGGTACTATTTGGCTGTATTAGCCTAATATTATATTTCATATTTCACAAAATTGCCCTTCTCATACAGTCGTATTACACGTAATTGGGTTTTAAAAACAATTTATGAGATTTAGGGCTGGTCTTAAAACACCAGAAATCCCTCAATCCTGGTTATTTTTAATACATTGTTTTGTAATACTTCCTTCCTTAACCTGGTTCCACTCACTGGAACAAACATTTAACTGGCAATGGTAAAATGAAACATTACTAAATGTTTATATCATATCAAACGCAAGATTTTTTCAGTGTTCCCGAATGCACCACAATGCCCTAAGTACTGAAATGCTGAGGTTTGACAAGCTGGGCCAGCAGTGTCATGGACCTGGTGATATACAGAGCCTTGCGAAAGTATTCACCCCCTTGAACATTTCAACCTTTTGCCACATTTCAGGCTTCAAACATAAAGATATGAAACTGTAATTTTTTGTGAAGAATCAACAACAAGTGGGACAAAATCATGAAGTGGAACGAAATTTATTGGATATTTCAAACTTTTTTAACAAATAAGGAACTGACAAATTGGGCATGCAAAATTATTCAGCCCCCTTAAGTTAATACTTTGTAGTGCCACCTTTTGCTGCAATTACAGCTGTAAGTTGCTTGGGGTATGTCTCTATCAGTTTTGCACATCGAGAGACTGACATTTTTGCCCATTCCTCCTTGCAAAACAGCTCAAGCTCAGTGAGGTCAGATGGAGAGCGTGTGAACAGCAGTTTTCAGTTCTTTCCACAGATTCTGGATTGGATTCAGGTCTGGACATCGACTTGATACACTAATGGCGAATGAAGATGGCGCCTGTGTGTTTGGCCTGCCGTCTGTTGCTCTCCTGGCTTGTCCTCTGTTCACTAACCGTGTCTGTCTCCTGCTCCACACGTCTGGTCTACGCCTCGACAAACTCTACTTGACATCCGCCTCTCTGCTGTGGACTCACTCACTAACTCTCAATCCTTCGACGTGGACTGTCCTTGCTTCAAATCACACGGGCCTCTCCGACCGATCTCCCTGCACGATATCCGCCGCTGGCCGCTCTTCTCCCCGCGGAGAAAGCGAAAAAAGAGACGAGGAACCCGCGGAGGATACATTGCCAAACTGAAGGCTTACCTACAGACAGGTATCTCGCTTCGTGGCGTCTCTGCTGCCTGGCACCCGCGGGGTACGGTGTATCGCTGGCTCCTGTTTTCCCCCGGTTTCGGAGTCATGCTACTCGGGCTGCTCTCCATAGTAGTTTCCACTCTCGGCCGCAAGGTGCTAATCTCGGAAATCTCCGCTCATTAAGAAAAGCGTCCTCACCTTACGCTTCAATTCCTCCTCCGAAGATGGCGCTGATAAACGCCCGCTCTGTAGTGAATAAAATCTTTTTATTAAATGATTTTTACTCTTCACTCAACCTGGATTTTATGTTCATCACAGAATCCTGGATAAAGGTCAGCGATTTAACTCCCTTCTCAGAACTGGTTCCACCGACCTCTACATTTTTTAACTCTCCTCGCATTAGTGGACGTGGGGGCGGGATCATAACAATTTTAAGGAACTCTCTCTCTTCACGCTGCCGGCTTGTCCACATAGCGCATTTTCCAAGCTTTGAAGCTCAATTCCTCCACCTTGACTGGAACAGTCCTTTAGGTTTAGCGGTGATCTACCGCCCTCCTCACTCTAATAAGGATTTTATTCAGCATTTTACAGAGTTTGTCGGCAATATTGCCACAAACTATGACCGCTTTCTATTGGTGGGTGATTTTAATATCATGTGTGCTGCCCCTTAAATCCCTTGGCCCAGGAGTTTATTAATCTAATTGCTATTTTTAATCTATCACAGTGGATCAAAAACTCCACCCATATCCAGGGCCACACATTGGATCTCGTATTATCCTATGGACTTGATGTCACTGACATTGTTTTTTCAGACTCAGTGCTTTCTGATCATAAACCGATTTTATTCTCTCTGTCCCTCCCAGAGCTCTCCCAGCTCACTATTGCACCCATTACATTGTCACGGTTCTACTCCTCACAGTTTAGCACCAATTTCGATCTGTGCTTTACTGAACTCTGCTCACAGTTGCACCTAGACCAACCACTGCCTGATCTGAATGTGGATCAACATCTCAGCCTTTTAAGCTCCGCTTGGCTTAGGGTTATAAATATAACTGCTCCCATAAAGCCTTTCAAATGCAAACCAAAATCTCAAATGTGGCATAACTCTGACACTCGTCACCAAAGACAAGTCTGTAGAAAGGCAGAACGCAAATGGAAATGGGACAGGCTACAGGACTCATTCCATTTGTTCAAAGACTCTCTTACTGCATACCAGAATGCTGCAAAGGTTGCAAAAGCAGCTTATTTTTCAAATCTAATTGAATCTAATCACTCCAACCCCAAGGTCCTGTTTTCAGTCATTCAATCTGTTATAAACCCTCCTGTTAACACATTGTCTATTGCATCAGAGGCTCTATGTGAAGACTTCCTAAGATTTTTTATTAACAAAATCACTAAACCACGACTTAGTGTCTGCCCTAATTCATATATCCCTCCGATCTTGACACCTGTTGCTGGCTTTTGGGAGGTTTTTGATCCTATCAACCTCGAGTCACTGAAGAACATGATTGTCAAGCTCAAACCGTCACTCTGTCCTATTGATATTATCCACCCGAGATATTTAAAACTTGTAATTGCATCAGCTGGGCCAGTTATGGTTTCTTTTATCAACAAGAGTCTCAAATCAGGCTCTGTTCCTGCCAATCTTAAAGTGGCCACGGTCACTCCTCTACTTAAGAAGCCTTCACTAGATCCCTCTGTTTTAAAAAATTTTCGACCAATTTCTGTTTTACCTTTCATTTCCAAACTATTAGAGAAAACTGTGTTAAATCAACTCCAACATTTTTTGTCAAACAATAGTATTTTTGAGGTCTTTCAATCTGGTTTTAGGTCTGCCCACAGCTCTGAGTCCGCCCTCCTGAGAGTGCTAAATGACATTTATCTCTCTACTGATTCTGGAGACACCGTTGTTCTTGTTCTCCTAGACCTCTCGGCAGCCTTCAATACCATTGACCACCCTACTCTCTTCGCTAGACTAGAGTCCTGGGTGGGTCTAAGGGCATTGGTTTTGACATGGTTTCAGTCTTATCTGTCTGACAGGAAATTCTCAGTAAAGATGGGCAACATCTCCAGCTCTATGACACTCCTCACATGTGGGCTTCCGCGGGGCTCTATCTTGGCCCCTTCTTTATTTTCTCTCTATATGCTACCTCTGGGCTCCATCCTAAGGAAACATGGTGTTTCTTTTCATTTTTATGCAGATGACACCCAAATTTACATCCCTATTAAGAGAAACAATCCTTCAGCGCTGAACTCTCTTCTGCTATGCTTAGAAGAGGTCAAAGCATGGTTAGCCCAAAATGTCCTCTTCCTAAACGAAGAGAAGACTGAGGTTATTGTTTTTGGCCCAAATGAAAATTCTCAGCACCTAAATCCTGAGCTAGAGAGCTTATCAGCTTTTAAATCCACAAGAGTGCGGAACCTGGGCATACTTGTAGACCAATCTCTAAAATTTGATATACACATTTGATCTGTAATCAGCGCTAGTTTCTACCAACTTCGCTTACTTTCTAAAATTAGAGGCTTTCTTACACCTAAAACCTTAGAAATGGCTGTTCATGCTTTTATTACATGTAGGCTAGACTACTGCAATTATCTATATTGCAGTATATCAAGTCACCAAATCGCCCGTCTTCAGCTAGTCCAAAACGCTGCGGCCAGATTCATCCACAAATGTTGAAAGTATGACCATATCACTCCGATTCTCAAATCGTTGCACTGGCTGCCAATTCGTCAGAGAATAGATTTTAAAATTTTACTCCTTGTTTTTAAATCTCTACATAACCTAGCCCCGGTCTAGCTCTCTGAACTTGTCCATCCCTACACCCCATCCCGAAGCCTAAGATCTCTTGATCAAGCTTTGCTAGTAGTCCCCAGGGTTAGACTCAAGCGTAGAGGTGAGCGTGCTTTTTCGGTGGCAGGCCTGCGTCTCTGGAACTTCATGCCCCTACAGATTAGAATGGCCCCTACCTTGTCTGTTTTTAAGTCTTTATTAAAAACCCACCTGTTCTCCTCCTTATACTAACTTACATCTCTGGCTGATTTTACATTCTTATTTGTGTGTTGTGTTGTTGTTTTATAGGTATTGTTTATTACTTTCTTTTTAGATTTTTTACTTTTCTGTAAAGCACTTTGGTCAGCCTAGTGGCTGTTGTAAATGCGCTTTATAAATAAAATGACCTTGAAAAATGACCTTGACTTGGCCATTCTAACACCTGGATATGTGTTTTTGTGAACCATTCCATTGCAGATTTTGCTTTATGTTTTGGATCATTGTCTTGTTAAAAGACAAATCTCCATCCCAGTCTCAGGTTTTTTGCAGACTCCATCAGGTTTTTTTCCAGAATGGTCCTGTATTTGGCTCCATCCATCTTCCCATCAATTGTATCCATCTTCCCTGTCACTGCTGAAGAGAAGCAGGCCCAAACCATGATGCTGCCACCTCCATGTTTGACAGTGGGGATGGTGTGTTCAGGTTGATGAGCTGTGTTGCTTTTACGCCAAACATAACATTTTGCATTGTTGCCCAAAAGTTCCATTTTGGTTTCATCTGACCAGAGCACCTTCTTCCACATGTTTGGTGTGTCTCCCAGGTGGCTTGTGGCAAACTTTAAACAACACTTTTTATGGATATCTTTCAGAAATGGCTTTCTTCTTGCAACTCTTCCATAAAGGCCAGATTTGTGCAGTATACGACTGATTGTTGTCCTATGGACAGACACGCCCACCTCAGCTGTAGATCTCTGCAGTTCATCCAGAGTGATCATGGGCCACTTGGCTGCAGCTCTGATCAGTCTTCTCCTTGTATGAGCTGAAAGTTTAGAGGGACGGCCGGGTCTTGGTAGATTTGCAGTGGTCTGAAACTTCTTCCAATTCAATGTTATCGCTTGCACAGTGCTCCTTGGGATGTTTAAAGCTTGGGAAGCTTTCTGTATCCAAATCCAGCTTTAAACTTCTCCACAACAGTATCTCGGACCTGCCTGCCGTGTTCCTTGTTCTTCATGATGCTCTCTGTGCTTTCAACGGACCTCTGAGTCTATCACAGAGCAGGTGCATTTATACAGAGACTTGATTACACACAGGTGGATTCTATTTATCATCATTAGTCATTTAGGTCAACATTGGATCATTCAGTGATCCTCACTGAACTTCTGGAGAGAGTTTGCTGCACTGAAAGTAAAGGGGCTGAATAATTTTGCTCACCCAATTTGTCAGTTATTTATTTGAAAAAAAAGTTTGAAATATCCAATACATTTTGTTCCACTTCATGATTGTGTCCCACTTGTTGTTGATTCCTTACCAAAAATTACAGTTTTATATCTTTATGTTTGAAGTCTGAAATGTGGTAAAAGGTCGATATGTAAGGGGGCCGAATACTTTCGCAAGGCAGTGTAAGCATTGAAGGATTTAGGACTGTTGGTGACCAATGACCTGAAGTTGATGAGTTTAGTTTTGGATGGCTAAAGGTGAGCAGGTGTCATACTATTACAGACACTCATACAGTACATGGATACTTGGTATTCCGCACTGTGCTACTTGTGGTGATTGTGAAAAATTCTTCAGATATTTGGCTAATTTATGTCTACCATACTTTGAAATGCTTATTTGAGACGTGATGCCATTAAGAATACAAATACTTTGCATCATAGCTCTTTAGAGATCTGCTATTCAAATATGTTATAAGACTTGAGTGGGAAGTTAAAAGAAGGAAACAATTGAACCTACACCATCAGCAGACAGTGAGAAAATGGAGACAGCCAACTAATCATTATGTATTTGTTCTTGAAGGGGCCACTGTCTGCTCTGGGATACCATTTCCATTGGGTGAGGGCGATTATCTGAGAAAAAAATAATGGGTGTTTGTCCAGTTTTTTTGTGTACCTTCAGACAACACAATCTTTGATGTCAGGACATAACATGTATCCTGGAATCACCGAATGTGTCACTGATTACACTCAGTGTACCACACTGAAAACATATCAGTTTATGAAATATTAACGCCACCGCCAACCCAAGCATAAACACAAGCCATAAAGGGAGTTGTCGAGGTCGTAAGTTATTTGAGAGTAAATTGCTAAACATTTTCATAACATAATTAAGAAACCAAATGTTTTCTCAAGAGAGTAGACAAGGAACAGTCGCCTGAACATTGAGATGAGAAAGAAGAAATTAATGAATGTAGAATGCAAGATCTTGTTAATAAAATGGCTCACTAATGTAAAAACAAAACACAGTTAAATTACCTGGTATGGGGATTTGAAACTGCTAGGCGTACCATGTGTAATTTAACGAGTGCACTACCAAAGATAACAGTATTTACTTACTTGCCCATTGTAATGTAAATACATTGTTCATTACAGTGACTGACCGTTGATATACAGTAATGTAATATATGATACAATATAAGTGTAAATATGAAAAGGATAGATGACGAACCTTTCAGGACAAACTATAATATGAGACAAGTAAACTGGTTCTTTGGGAGGGGGCTCTTCTTGCAGACCAGTTCCTCTGTAAGCCACAGCCATGGATTTAATTGTGCGTGTGTGTCTGTGTGTGTAGTAAGTGCCTGGTCTGCTAATAGAGTCAATGGGGTATTGACAGAAGCCACTGACAGGCCTGAGCAAGCTGCTCCCTATAGCGACACACTCAACAACAAGGAAGAGTCTGCCTGCAGTGCACCACACTCCAGCACTTCTTATTTACACCCTTAGACTCTTTTATCTCAATATATGCTTTACTTTCCCACAACCTCCCTTTTATTGTTTCTCTTCCGAGTTCCACGCTTATCCTGAGATCCATATCGTAGATCCTGATTGCCAGGGTTCCACAAAAAGATCTCAGAATTCCATTCCTGCTACACGTGCACCCCCGCCCTTTCCTCCATCTCTTTAGCATGCAGACTTGATAAAGCTACTGACACTGCAATGGACTCATTCAAAAAGCTCCTCTTCTCTCTCGGCTGGAGTCACTTAGAGAGACATCAGAGGCGGCAATCCCTGGGAAAATCAAATTATAGAGCCATTAATTTGTCTAGGTAATCCAGCCTGTCAGCCACATTGGAGAAGCAATCTCCCAGGGCTGCGTTCATCAAGTGTGTGATGCCAGTCCAAGTGAAGCATTATCTCATTAACATGGGGAAGAGTGTGACTGGGGATACCACATGACTGTAATCATTACCACTGTCTCAACAGAGCCCAGCAGTCCATACCTGAGTAGAACCATCATGATAACATTGTTGGACACATTTCAGTGGTGTTGTCATGTTAGCATGGCGCATTGTACATATCAAAAACTTTGAAGTGAGATTTGGATCAGACACAGTACACAATGTTTTAGTGACACACAGATTCACAGGTATTCTTTGATGAAAGCCGTATACAAAATGTCCTCCCTTCCAACTGAACTGTAAAATGTAGAGAATAGAAATGTAACAGTGTTTAATGCAGAAAATAATTATTGAAAATGAAAGGTTTCTGTGAGCCAAAAACATGAACAGAACACTTCTGAATCAATTAAACACAATACCTGACACACATCTAACATCCAACAATGGCCGACACCTAACATTCCAAGTAACAAGACTTAAATACACAGATGGGTAATGTGGATACAGCTGGTTGTTAATTAGAACAACCAATTGGACATAAAGAGTCATGGGAATAGTCATGTGACAAAAAAGCAGGAATGCAAAGACACCTGATAAACAAACACACGGACGAGAAACTGGTTCCTATACCAGCTCACCTGAGGGGGTGAGGTGATATGAACAATTAACACCATGACACTACGTCAATCTAACCCACAACAGAAAAAGAGAAGACTGTAATATTGTAGAATGGTAATATAGTAAACAGTAGATAATTCATGAAAAATTGTGACCCATCTAATTTCTCTCAGTCTGCCTCATTAGAAGACATGACTAGATTGGAACGTTTACTCTGAAAAGATGATGGTTAAATATTAATTTTCTCCTTGATTAGATTTGGTGCTGATGAGAAAGTCAAAAAGTAATTTGACATTAATGATGACAGGTTTATTGGGAGATATTTGAAAAAAATATATATTTTTTGGTTTAGTAAATAGTATCATTGCAGGTTAGAGACAGATGCTCAGAATCAAAGAAGCATGTTTACTTAACTCTAATTTATAGCTATTATTATCTCAGAGCTTTAAAAAAAATATAATATCTTTCCTTAAATGTGCTAGTGTACATGTGAAGTGTCCTACACATTGAATATAGCCATATTAAAAATAAAAATAAACATCATGCTCCATGGAGTCTTATGCTTTATGTTTAAAATTTGATTTTAATTACAGGAGTTAAACAGCTGTCAAAACATAAACATAAATAGATATTTCACATACAGTAGATGGTAAAATAATTCATGTTTTCTCACATTTGAGGGAACCAATGTTCAGCAGGGTTGGATTCGTTGGGTGAATAGCACACCCACACACACAGCATACTTGTCACAGTGTTGGGTTTAATATGGAGAGAGGGAGACCAAGGCCGGTAGATTATGGTATTTGAAGCATTACTTAAAAAATGGTCCAGGAAATATACACAGTGTGTAGTTGCAGGCGAACAGTTGTAGTGAGTGCACAACGAATATACATGTATAAATATATAGCAAATACTATGCTATTTAGAGTCAAAGACTGATACAGAGCGTAGGCATAAACTGCTTTGACAGGTGGCACAACGAATATATCAATCTACCATGCTCTCGCAGCAGCACAGACGCTGAAGCTAAAATAATAAACTACAACCACACTCTTGTCAAAATTTACATCACTGGTAGAGCTCCCGGACATCCATATTTCCACAGTGACAATTCATACTTTGCAGTCACATGATTACCATGGATACCTGGAGGGCAAGAAACGCTGATAAATTGGTAATGAACAGTGGCCAGCCAGGGGATTTGAGGCCTGGATTTCCAATAATACAATCAATCAACCAAATGATAAAATTAGATATCATGAAAAGATAACATACTCGTAACTGTCATTGGTTTGAAGCTTGCAAAGTCTCTACCAGACTTGGAGTTGAGAATCCTACACCTTACTGTACACCGCACAAAAAGTGAAAGCCTACAAAAGTACGGATACTAGCTAACTTTTTTCAATAGTGAATGGGTTAGCAACGCTGTCGTAGCTGAAAGACAGGAATACCTTCATAATCAAAGGTGTTACTAGTACAGTAGACTCACAGTGTTCCGTACAAATTTACCCCTACTTGCACATTCAGACACGGCTGTGATAAAAAACGAATGGGACTACAGCTAATTTGGCAGCATCAAACTCGGGGGTTGGAAGTAGGCTTCCTGTCAGACTTTGATTGAGGGGAAAAACCAGACCCTCCGACGTTGTACGGTAAACCGTGATAATTCATGATATGCCGTATAGTGTTAGCCATGAAACTCACGGTTTTACGTACAATGATTTTTTCACCCTTGATGTAGAAGTTCTCTCTCAAAACAACCATTAATATAATATTTTTATGGTACTATACAAACATTATCCTTAACAGCGTCCTAATGTCAATGCCTAACCTGTAATGAGGGTTATAAGTGATTCATCACGCACAAACCTTGACTTGGTTTAGATGTATTTTACACGAATGAAAGTACACATATTTTATAAAAAACGTGACACCAAAAAGGAATATTTACATCCATCGAAAATATATATACTGTACTTTCATTTATATTGTATTAACATGTTATAAAGCATAAATGTTTGTCAATAGGGCAATATGCTTGAAAGAAATGCTTTGACCCAACTCTACATCTCTCCCCCTCATGCTATCACTAGCTAGCATTTCCTCCCCCTTGGGTATTTTCTGATGGAACCCGTCCAACCTCTGTTACTTAACTAAACCATTTAAATACGAAACACGTAAGTTTCTCAAAGTTAATTTTGATGGAAAGGTTGGAAATTTGGCTTTACACTGATATTTAAAACATATTTAACCTGGTAGTATTAATTTTTTTATTAAGTAAACAAGGTGAACTGTACGGAAAACCGGGAGTGTACGCAACCCGGTGAGTCTACTGTAGTTGCTAATCTGTTCCGTCTTATGATGAAGTCTTCATTTGAATTTGTACACCCTGCCTACGCTAAAATGTCCTGGTTTACACCAACCACTATGAAATTGTCCCGGTTGTTGTTTAGAATAAGCACACTAATTACACTTTACCGTAAGTGTAACGCTCCCCTCCTGGCCCGGACATGGACTTTTGGGCTCCATGGCTTTTGCTTTGTCCTGATTACGTTTTCTGTTTTTAGTTCAGTCTTGGTGTGTGTTTAGTCTTCAGTGTATTTTGTTTTGTACAGTCAGTCCATTCCAGGTTTTTGGTTTCTCCATTAACCTCTTCATCCCTAGGCGTTTTTTCTAGTGTTTAAAAAATAAAAACATGCCCAAATCTAATGGAGTATATCTCCACAAGTACAAGGGCTATTTTTTACAATAAAAAAATCATACAATATAGGGAAAATTTGTTGGATTGATTTCAAAATGTGAAATAGTTTTTGCTGATAATATATTGCTAGAACAAAAAGCTTGGCATCGTTGTGAAGGGCTGAATAGTGGCTTTCAACTGCTGTATTGCTTTCGTAGCTATGTTGAGAAATGTTTGTTTATTGATCACATATATGTCGCATCAGCAGTGCCGAAAATGCGGTAGTCAATTTTGTTGTTGCGAATTTATGCAATCCATGCATCTATATTATTTGCTTTTGGCAAAAACAGTTTGGATAGATTTACAGATGAGATCCTTGCCGTTGTAGCAGTATATAACATGACGGGTTTTGCGCATGTTTACAATATGTAATTAACCGATGTATGTGACGTGCGTGAAAAGGTCCCGGTACCGGGTACCCTCGGGATGAAGAGGTTAAGTGTCATATCCATACTTGGTTTTTCCTGTTTTCATTTTCCTGCTCTTTTAGGTCACATGTTCTTGTTATCCAATCAGTTTCGTTTGTTCCCTCCACAGCTGTTATTCCTTTATCATTAGCCCAAATTTAGTTTCTGCCTGGTTCCTGTTTTTTTTGCGTCATGGTTTTTCCTCTGTGTGAGTTTACATGTTTCCAGCTACTGTGAGTAATTCTGTTTCCATTGAAAACCCTGTATTCCGTTATACCTGCCTAGTATTCTGTTTTGTTCTATTTCTAGCATAGTCTGTTTTGTTATTTAGTATTCACCTCAGTTAAACGTTAGTCTTCTTGGTTCCTTTATCCTTTTTTTGGTCTCCTTCGGGAAAGTATTATTTTGTCATCTACTGTTTTTTCTCCTACGGGATAGTTTTAGTTTCCATTAAACTTCTATTAGTTTTTTTATTACCTGACTCCAGCCTGATCCCTATTGGAAATCGTGACAGTAAGGGTACATGAGTTATCATGATTTTATGCCTAAACTAATTGATGTATGTACTATTACCAGACTTGGAGTTGAGATATTTACATCTATCGAGAATCCGTCACCTTACTGTACACCGCACAAAACATGAAAGCATACAAAAGTACGGATACTAGCTAACTTTTTTGAAGAGTGAACGCGGTCGTAGCTGAAAGACAGGAATACCTTCATAATCAAAGCAAAGGTGGTACTAGTAGTTAACTAGCTTCCCATTAAGGTTTGCTAATCTATTCCGTCTCGTGATGAAGTCTTCTTCTGAATACGTACACCCTGCCTATGCTAAAATATCCTGGTTTACACCAACCACTATGAAATTGTCCCGGTTGTTGGTTAGAATAAGCACACTGGTTACACTTTACCGTAAGGGTACATGAGTTATCATGAATTAATTGATGTATGTATTATTATTATTACTATCTGGCATGTCGTTTTCACCTTAAAACACCAAATTTCGTATGGTAAAACTGGCGACGTCACCTAGCTTAATAGGTTTCGATGCTAGGAAAAATGATGTTCTTGCCCGCCAGCCAGTACTTGTGACGTCACGTGTAAAGTATGAATACAATAATTAAACGGGCCATCCCTTGTTCCACTGGAGCATATATAGCCCAAATGGTCACTGGCTGAAACTTTGCTAAATCCCATGACCTGAGAATACAGTAGCTCCAGGTAAACAGGGGATGGCGCCACACTTAATCACACATAATACACAAACATATGGTAAATCAACAGTATAATATACTGGTCCTATATACACTCACCTAAAGGATTATTAGGAACAGTTTCTCATTAATGCAATTATCTACTCAACTAATCACATGGCAGTTGCTTCATTGCATTTAGGGGTGTGGTCCTGGTCAAGACAATCTCCTGAACTCCAAACTGAATGTCAGAATGGGCAAGAAAGGTGATTTAAGCAATTTTGAGCGTGGCATGGTTTTTGGTGCCAGACGGGCCGGTCTGAGTATTTCACAATCTGCTCAGTTACTGGGATTTTCACGCACAACCATTTCTAGGGTTTACAAAGAATGGTGTGAAAAGGAAAAACATCCAGTATGCGGCAGTCCTGTGGGCAAAAATGCCTTGTTGATGCTAGAGGTCAGAGGAGAATGGGCCGACTGCTTCAAGCTGATAGAAGGACAACTTTGACTGAAATAACCACTCGTTACAACTGAGGTATGCAGCAAAGCATTTGTGAAGACACAACACGCACAACCTTGAGGCAGATGGGCTACAACAGCAGAAGACCCTACTGGGTACACTCATCTCCACTACAAATAGGAAAAAGAGGCTACAATTTGCAAGAGCACACCAAAATTCGACAGTTGAAGACTGGAAAAATGTTGCCTGATGAGTCTCGATTTCTGTTGAGACATTCAGATGGTAGAGTCAGAATTTGACATAAACAGAATGAGAACATGGATCCATCATGCCTTTTGCCAATTGGGCATCGTTTAAATGCCACGGCCTACCTGAGCATTGTTTCTGACCATGTCCATCCCTTTATGGCCACCATGTACCCATCCTCTGACGGCTACTTCCAGCAGGATAATGCACCATGTCACAAAGCTCGAATCGTTTCAAATTGGTTTCTTGAACATGACAATGAGTTCCCTGTACTAAAATGGCCCCCACAGTCACCAGACCTCAACCCAATAAAGCACCTTTGGGATGTGGTGGAATGGAAGCTTCGTGCCCTGGATGTGCATCCCACAAATCTTAATCAACTGCAAGATGCTATTCCATCAATATGGGCCAACATTTCTAAAAAATGCTTTCAGCACCTTGTTGAATCAATGCCACGTAGAATTAAGGCAGTTCTGAAGGCGAAAGGGGGTCAAACACACTATTAGTATGGTGTTCCTAATAATCCTTTAGGTGAGTGTATATCTATGAAAACACTATGGGCCCTATCTTACACCCGGCACAATTGACTTTTTACACAAACACATGTATCATTCCTATCTTGCACCCGACACATATGGGACTTTTCCCTCCACAGATGCGCATCGGTAAATTAGGGAATGAACTTGCGTTCGTTGGGCGGTTCAGCGAAAAGAAGAGGCGTGTTCCGGCGCAAACGTTCCCTGGTGCTATCTTGTAGTTCCCGAAAACAATTCCGTCACTGACCAGGAAAAACCTGGTTTAAAGTCAGTGGCATATTATTCAGATGCTATTTTAAGGGTACATGCTTGGCCATTATGTAGCGTGTTCACAACGTGCATACACTTTACTCCTCTCATCTACACAAATGCAGAATTTCCCATTATTGCAATACATCCATAATTAGATGGAACAATATTACCATGCTAGGGAAATCATTGTGGTGTCTGAAGATGTGAAAAAATAAGCATTTGTATCTAGTGTACACATTACACCCAAATTATTCAGAATAAATTATTCGCACTGTACATCAACCGCAAGGGAACCCATTCAATCAACATACAAGTGATTTGCGATGCTAATAGTAAAATCGCCCATGAATGACCCTGGCTCAAGCCATGACTCATTTATGGCAAAGTCTGCCATCTTTGCGGGGAATCCTTCTTGGATGGGTGGCTGTGAAGGGGACAACGGCTATCTGTTAAAGACATGGTTAATTATGACAAAATGTATGATGCCAGCAAGTGCGTAAAATGCTGTTTGATCAAAAACACACACAAACACGCAGTGTAGCCTAATTGAATGAACATTTGGCACATTGAAAATACACGTTAGGTGTTTGGATAGAACAGGTACACTACTCAAGTTGCAGCATTCTTTGTAGCTTGTTGTGTTTTACGCAACATTTCCATGAATTGACATTAATTAGGAAATATTAGAGGACTTCAGGAGACGTGATGTTGAAATGCATGTGCCTTTGGCACTTAACTGCCCAGAAATGCAGAACGGGAGAGGAAAGCTTATTTGACATAAGAGTAATCTTGGTCTAATGTTAGACTACATTGCAAAAATATTACCAAGCATTCATAACCTTGTGATTCAGTGAGAGTGAGTCCAAAACATCGGAAAGTAGGCTATGTGTTGTGGCATTTCTATATTAACATTTTGTAAAAAGAAAATCAATAGCAAATCGCCGTTATAATAGCAATCTGCCATGGAACAAGCGCGCCTACTCTTAAAGGGAATGTGAGATGACGCTCTGATTGGTTTATTGCACGTTACGCCCAAACCACACCTATGACTAATGAAGCTACTTTAGACCTACCCATTTTAGATTTGCGTCGGGTGCAAGAATAATTTATCCCGCCGTAAAATAGCAACAGCGCCCGGGACCCTCCCACAATGTAACTTGCGTTTTGCGTTTGATACTTGCGTTTTAGATCGTTAAAAAAAGGCCCTGTAACACTAAATGAACATATACAATTGCAAACTATACACTAGGAGTCCATGGGCACTATCTTGCACCCAGCGCCATAGGCGTAAATTTAGGGTGGGACGGTAGGGACATGTCCCCACCAATATTTAGGAAACATAAAATTGTCCCCACCAATAATTGCGATTCTAAACATTTTTTTTCCATTCTGTTAACTATTTCTGCTCCACAATTGGTTAACTCTCTCAATATCAGCGTTACTCCCGATTGGCTGGAGGGCGCTGATCACAATGATACCAGCCTGTCAGCCAACAGTGGTCAGGTGAGCGTCGAAACAAGTAGTATATCTACAGTCAATGGTCGAAACGAGACTGTGAGAAGAGATGAAATTGCTTTTGGTAGGCTACTCCTGTAAGGTATAGGTTAACATCGAGCGAATAATAAACGATACAATCGAATTATATTACATTCCTGTATATTATTGTTGAAAATGTATAGTATTTCTAACGTTAACAAGCCTTTGCTAGCTCTGGAACACAACTACTGTACGGAATTGTCTGCTTACTAGCTATCGGACATTCATTTGTCTTGTAGTTGCGGTCGAAGCTGTGCTAGCTAGTACTGTACCTGAAAACTTGAAAAAGGATTTGTTAAATTCATCATACCAAACTGCTTATTTCAATGTTTTTTTAGATGTTAACAGAATCGCACCAAAAAACGAATTACTGATAAAAGGTCCTTTTACAAAAAGACAATGTGTAAGTAGTATAAATGCATAGCTTTACATTGTTAGTTACAACTAGTTTACACAGTAATTAATGATTTGAACTTATTGTACTGTATTCTGTGTCATTTATCAGACAAATGAAGTGCAAGTTGATCCAAGCAGCAGTAAAGAGACAGAAAGAGAAACATGGTCACAGGTGAGCTCTGAAAATAGTCTAGTAGTGATTATGACAGTAAGTGTTGAAATTAATTATGATATTGTTTTTTAAGGCACAGTGTATTCATACTAGGCTAAACTAATGCCATGAAGAAATATT
>JACXGM010012082.1:0-24353 GCA_016801145.1 Umbra pygmaea
CCTCTTGTGGCCGTGGAACGGGAACTGCGACCTCTTGTGGCCGTGGAACGGGAACTGCGACCTCTTGTGGCCGTGGAACGGGAACTGCGACCTCTTGTGACCAAGGAACGGGAACTGCGACCTCTTGTGACCAAGGAACGGGAACTGCGACCTCTTGTGACCAAGGAACTTGGGCGATCAGGGTCCTGCCAGGACATCGAGAGGCCCCAATGGCTTCCAAACAGGACATTAGCTGAGGGGATCGGGTGAGCAGCCGCTTCACAAGGAAGATCTCAGCCTCTGTCTGGAGTGACCCATAACCGTCCCTCCATGAGAAGAACTGGCTAACCAAGTCTGGACAGGCACTGATGGCTTGGCCGCATTGGTTCATCAAATCCCGATAGTCCCCATCCACTTCGGGGTCTTTCCTTAATTCAGTGAAGATTAAATCCCTCTGGGAACTGAGGCCGGTGGCCATCTTGGAACTGGGAATGGTAGCCATCTTAGAACTGGGGCTGGTAGCCATTGTGGAACTGCGGCTGGTAGTCATCTTAGAACTGGGGCTAGTAGCCTTCTTGGAACTGGGACTGGTAGCCATCTTGGAACTGGGACTAGTAGCCTTCTTGGAACTGGAACTGGTAGCCATCTTGGAACTGGGACTAGTAGCCTTCTTGGAACTGGGACTAGTAGACTTCTTGGAACTGGGACTAGTAGCCTTCTTGGAACTGGGACTAGTAGCCTTCTTGGAACTGGGACTAGTAGCCTTCTTGGTACTGGGGCTGGTAGCCATCTTTGGACTGGGGCTGGGAGCCACTGTCTTAGAACAGGGACTGGGTGCCCTCTTAGGAGCTTCAAACTGGGCAGGTGTTTCAAAGACACAACGGGGAGAGATGTAGTCCCCATCCATAGCCTCCCTGACTAAAAAGTCCTCATAGGAGGCTTCGTAGAGGTCCCATAGAGGATCCTCCTGGGCCCAGCCACTGTAAAACGGCTCACTCCCAGCCATTTTATATTAAGGCGAGGTATTCTGTAATGATTCACTCCAAATGTAAAAAAGAACGAAGTTTATTTCTAAACAGGTATGTATTTCCAAAGTCTAAGGCACATAATAATCCAAGGCAGAATCATCCATAAAACAGAGCAGGGGTCAGGCCGGAATATCAATAATAGGTTTTGCAAATGTACAGGGGATAATCCAAGGCAGAATAAGTCACAAACAAAGCAGAGGTCAAACCAGAACAACACTATAGGAATAGAATGCTCAGTAATAGAAATCAATACTCACAATACCTCGCGAAGAGGCAATGGTGTGTGTGTGTCATATATAGGACTGCGTGAGAGCAGGTGAATGGAATTTGGTTGATTGAATCCAGGTTATGGGAAATGTAGTTCTGAGGAGGCAAGACTAGTGAAGCTGTAGTTCACAGGGAAGATGAACTGGGGAATGGGAATTGTAGTTCCGAGCAAACTAGGAAGGGAAGATGTAGTTCTCTGGGAAGAGGAACTGAGAAACGTTACACAATATAATAACACACAAACTCTCACAGATTTTGAGAGAACACACACACACAACAATAAAATTTACTTTGTGTCGAACTCACAAACTGACAATTTAAACATTGAATCTGATACATCTGCTTTATTTCCAGTGAGACCCTCCTAGTTCTGGGCTTTAAAAAGGAAACATTTTTGTAGATCTTGTTGTGACAAACATGCACACTCCCTAGAACACTGCTGACAAAACCATTCAATGGAGGGAATAGTGTATGCTGGTTTTTGGTCTTTCCCTTCAATTAGAGCAAAATTAGGACCAGTTGAAGGGTCCTAACCAATTAGTAAGCTACTCAATCAGCCTTGTGGTGAAAGGTAAAAGGGAAAACCTGCATACACTAGGCCCTCCATGGAATGGTTAGGACACTCAACTTCGTGTGTGCTAGCTTTTGGTTTTACATTTTAATTGGTGTCCAATTAAGACCTAGACAACCAGGTGAGCAGAGGTTTTAATTTCCTGACTTAAAGCCTCAACAAGCTACAAGGTAAGAGAGAAATCATGAGGGCTCAAAGGGGTAAATTTGTCTGCTGTGTCCTAGAATGTCAAAGGAGATAGCTAAAGTCAAGCTGCAGTAACTGACAGTGCACTCCATTGATTTTGCATTCCAATAAACGACTGTTTCTCCATCCACATGCTACACATTTTCCCTGCTACACTTATAAAAACCCACTGAGACCGAGGCTGGAAGCAGCTGTACTATACCACAAATCTATAATGAGTATGCTGTACCACTGAAACTACCTGTAATTGTTAGTGAGAGAAGAAAACACCACTGAGGGGTTATGGATAACTTCACCTCCATTAGTAAGGAAAATATGTATAGCCCTAATGTGACCTTTCTGAATGTGTAATTGTGTTTCCTGGTTCTCCCAGACTGCTCCAAAAATCCAGCATTGCTAGCAACGGGTGAGTTATATTGGTACCCAGGAATGTGCCGTGGTCACACCTCCCACAGTGCAGAGCACCCCGCTGCATCACTCTTTCCTTTAGCCTTTTTTTGCTGCACCCATTTAATAGCCCCCTTACTCTCTAGCTGAGCTATAAGCTGACAGTGACGCATAGCTTGGGATTTAATGGCACATGGCCAAACCGTGGGTTGGGGCCCTGCACGGCAAATTCTATAGACAAAGCAGCAAAATGAAGTGAGGAAAACACTGTGTCTTCCAACCAAAAACTTACTGAATTGGCTGTGTTTGATGTACAGCTGACAATTGTTGAAGCAGGCTGTAGGCTACTGTAATGATTGGTTTCGTTTGGTTAACAGATAGACAAGCAAAATAGGCTTTGATAGCAATAAGATTCAGATGTTTACAGGTACGACAAATTAAATCAATGTTGTTGGCTTAATAAATCCTTGAAAGCTTTGAGTGAACTAGCATTTGAGCATGAAAACAATGGCTAAGATGTTTTGTACCCATTAGGCCAAAAATGCATTAAACCTTATCAACTGTTGCTTCTTTTATGTTCACTTAATAATACATCATTAATTATTGTCAAACGTTATGCAATTTCTTTTTTTAACTTGTATTTTGCCATTTGTATTCAAAAGCATGTTTCCAAAGTTTATTTATTAGGAATTTAGAGTTAGTTTTGATTCTCAGTGACATCGTTGCATGAATTGCACAAAAGTCAGTGTTACACAAGCATACAATATCAAAAGTTTAGATAGCCCTTTTAAACAGAAGTTGGGCTGTTATTGGTGCACATCTGGTCTGTATCATGTAACACTTGTTTACAATTGCTAGTGATACACTCACCTGGCTAGACCTGGCAATAAAAAACCTCTTTCCCTTCTCTGGGGGTGTGTAGGAGCAAATCAATGACAGATCTTTTGGAGGACCCTGAGGGCCTGAAGGAGGTACGGTACGAGGAGCTACAGAAGATCAGGGACATAATTAAGGAGAGCGATGACCAATGGCAGAATGTGAGTAGCTAAAGGAACTTGCAACACACTTTTTTAACTCTGTTTAGTGGACATATTGTGACTGAACAAACACTGGAGACTGGTTCAGTAGTCTAAGCTCCATTGTCAATATCACACACCGCCAGGTGGATTTCAAGCCATGGCTCAGTCAACTGTCTGTCTCCCTTTACTCACCTCCCTCTCAAGCCTTACTTTCCTACTGTTCAGTTGCTACAGTAATGCTAATGTTTGTTGCAGAATGTTTTACCTTGCAGGTCATTTTGGTGTGCACAAAAAATACCAGTCTGCTGGTTCTTTGATGTTTGGTTTGGTACCCAAAATAACCTGACCTTTACCACTCGGGTTCCTCATTCTTCCAGGAATGACCAACATTCACCCAAAACAATAATCAAGTTACACTTGACCTGAACTCTTCCTCATAAGGAATGCATATTGTTTAATCTTTAACATTAGTTAGACCAGTTTTATAATCCCAGATTTTAGTCTACCTATGCCAAAACCACCAGCTGTCTACAGGTAATGTCTACACTCTAAGATTTGCTTATATTCATGAAGACAAATTGTTAAAATATTATTTCCAGATTATGCTTTGGCAAAACAGAATATAAATATTTAAATGATGCCAGCAAGCAGTACATGTCGACAAACTGTGAGGGTGGACAGTGAAAAGCAGCAGAAAGTGTAATGGAGAAGAGAATCAGAAAGCAAAAGTGTGATGCTCATGAGAATACACAACTTCTTGTGCAGCACTGCCCTCTGGCTGCGGGATTTCCTCATTTAGGTGTAGTATGGAGCTACATTTGTGTCTTTATATTGCAATCAAAACTTTTTGCTTTGCAAACAAAACTATTTTTTTCAAAAGAGAAACACATGTTTTAATCACATATTATATAATATATATAAAAAAGTAGAAAACTTTCGCTTGCAAAACAAAAACCTTTGCTTGCAAAACAAAAACCTTTGCTTGCAAAATATGGAGCTAAATTTGTGTCTTTATATCACAATCAAAACTTTTTGCTTTGCAACCAAAACTATATTTTTCAAAAGTAAAACACATGTTTTAATCACATATTATATAATATATAAAAAAGTAGAAAAGTTTTGCTTGCAAAACAAAACTTTTTACTTGCAAAACCTAAACCTTTGCTTGCAAAAAAAACCTTTGCTTTCAAAACATATTTTGTCGATGAATTCTTGACCCTATTCCTGACGGCTTCCCAATTGGTCAACACAGCAGAACGTCAGAACGTCATTGAACGTAACTCTTTTGGTTCAAACGTAGTAGCTGCAGAAAATCCATGATGTATTAAGAACTGGATGGAATGATCTCATTAATTTCAACGGAGAGAGCATGAAGCCGAATAGAAGAACTTTTTAAATGATAGCCGAGCATACTGCGCAGCCTCAAGCTGAGCATGATGACGTAGATGTGATGTGAGCAACGGCTCTGAAAGCGGTAATTTTTATCTTAGCCGCCCCTGAAGAAATCTGCTACAATTTGCATAGACAGCGTTCCGAATCTTGCTCATGTAGAGACTGAGACCATAGTAGCAACCTTTGGTAAGTATTCTGATTATTTTTGTAAATTTCCATAGTATTTATGTATTTTAAAATATAACGCCATGACATTCAAGAACGTGAGATATTAATTCATACCCAATAGATAGGCGATAGGCACAGGCTAATTATTGCTAATTCAAATGCTAGTTAACATTAGTAATTAAACTAACTGCTAACGTAAGTCGAAACTTTCATTTATTTAACTGCAGTGGGACCGCATATTTTAAATATTATTTAAGCACGATGAAATTAGGCATTGGTAAATATAACATGCTTGCTGGACATGAATTAACATAGTTAATTGATGCACATGTTGTATAACGTTTATAGTCTCCGAATATAACCACAAATGGCGTTAACTGTCATTTACATCGTAAGAGAAATCAGAGAAGTCAGTCATATAAAAGCTATTCAGTTAATTATTTTGGAGAAAAGTGTCTGCTTTGGCCTGGTAAATAATAGATAGATAATAGAATAACAATAAGAAATGTCACCAAGAATATCTATTACTAATGTTTGACCAACAACTTTTAACTGCACTGCTTTACACAAAGCCTAACAAAGGTAAGCCATGTAGGTATAGTATAATTTAGATTAAATTTGAATATGTAAATCAACACATTGACCGTAAGAGAGTAAAATAATAAATGAACCATGTGTGTTAACAAATGTGTACTGACAATGACAAAACACTGTTCTAATTGTATGCTATTAACAGGTCTAGTTCTTAAGATCATGGGCAGCAAGCTACATTCGTCGTGGGGAAGAGAGGACCGGAGAGACCATGGGGGCCAAGGTTCACTGGTTTGGCTGGGGTGGTCTTCGATGGCACGGACTCCTTCCTTTCTTCTTCCGGTCCCTTAGAGGAAGAGCATAGATGTCCTGCTGATTCACTGCGGCGGGAATGACTTGGGATGCAGGAAGTGCATCGATCTCGTTGCAGCGAAGAAGGACCTGCAACATCTCTATGTGTTTTTGGCCAACACTGGTTGACAAGTTTCAATAAAGCAATATTTATTAACCAAATGATTCAATATTTATTATGGAAACATACAGTAGACACTTCAAGTAGACATGCTTTGACAGAAATGTAATGTGCTTTTATAACTTATGTTATATAACTTGGTAATGATATATATTCAAACTCACTAGCCTACACAGATAATATTGATAAGACACCTTTAGATTATTCTTAATTTTCATTGTGCAGAGTAACAAGTATAGAGACAATTTATTGCAGTGTCTACCCAGATTTACAAAAAAGTACAGTATAGACAGGTAGTGTAGTATAAACAGTATATGACATGGTTAACTGTATTCTACTGTTGGAGAGGGTGAGTCAGACAGTATTGTTCGAGTTTGGAGGGCCGTTGCAGAGTAGACTGGACTTTTTATTTTTATGTGAGGGAATATGTGCCACCGCCACGGCTGTTTTAATTGCCAACGTATGGGGCATGTGGCTGCTGTGTGCAGAGGGTAGGGTCGATGTGCTAGGTGTGGGGGTCCACATGAGGAAATGGCAAGTGTGGGGTAGGGGACAAGGTGAGGTGTTGGAATTGTGGTGGGGAGCACAGTGCTGCATTTGGAGGGTGTATGGTTCAGAAGCGGGCAACAGAGGCTCAGCGGGTTAAGGTGGTGGATAAGGTCACTTATGCTGAAGTGGCCTCACTCTTTGGTACGGTTAGTGGTGTTATACGCACCATGAGTCAGTTGCGATCCGCCAATAAACCCATAGAAGAAGCAGAAACCAGCCCATTGACACACAGTGAAGAATTCCCCCGCAATATACATTACTCTTGGGAGATTAGCAACGCCCCAAGTGGGATATTTCGTGGACTACCTCTGGAGGTTGCATGAGCCCCTCAGGTTCATACAATAATTGTCTCACACCAACGTCAGGGCTAGCAGATTCGGAACATGTTGCTAAAAGTTATCAGTAT
Source organism: Umbra pygmaea (assembly GCA_016801145.1). Taxonomy (NCBI): domain Eukaryota; kingdom Metazoa; phylum Chordata; class Actinopteri; order Esociformes; family Umbridae; genus Umbra; species Umbra pygmaea. The sequence goes on from JACXGM010012082.1 coordinate 6,956, forward strand.
CTCTCGTAGTGTAAAAGCCCTCTATGGTGAAAATGCTTCATTGCCAAAATGTATAATAGATGAGTAGTAATAGTGTAGGTGTTCAAAATAATGTAAACATTTGGAAAATACAATAAGTCTTATGGATGTACCTGCAACAACATTTCTTAGCTTCAGGTTGTGAAACGGTCTCGTCATTTGTCAGCTGTCTGCCCAGTACATGGCTGATCAACGCTGCCATTTTCCGCCTGGTTGTAACTTGGACATCACACCCACCGATGGTCCCCAGATAGGTAATCTAGAAATACAGAATAGATTGAATGAAAAAATATATTATTATGGGGTCCCCTGCTGGAGCTGCTGCCTCTGCAACCCGACCTCGGATAAGTGGACAAAGATGGATGGATAGAAACAGAGATTTGTAATGGGTAAAATAAAGCAACAAATTACTGTAATTATAGTGAAATTAACTAAGCTATTGAGTTTTACCAAGTCCTTTCCACTTTGATGGTCCTCCATTTTTTTTGTTCCAGGTAATCCAGATCTCTGTAGTTGTGTAAGGGTAGCACAGTGTCATCAGATAAATTCACCTCTGCAGTACTGGATCGAGAGAGATCGGCCACTGTTCTTCCAAGCTTTGTCAGTCTGTCCTTGATTTCCTCAAGAGCATTCACTAAATATCTTTCAATATCTGAAAGAAAACAATAGACAAGTGTGTAATGTACCCTGTGTAAGGATATTTTTCAAATTACAATATCTTAGGAAGACCATATATTAACTTTCAAAAACGAGGACAGTGGGAGCGGAAGGCAGACCCTAACCCGCAGTGGGTGGTAAATACAAATCCTCAAAATGCACACAATGAATGACGACTGTAGAGAGCAAAGCCGAATCCCTGACATTTTGGTTGATTTCAAAATCCCGGTCGGACACATTTTTTAGGTCCAAAAAGAGGACACGTCCGGGAAAAAGAGGACGTATGGTCTCTCTACAATGTTTGTGGGCCAACATGATGCAGCGGTAAAAATGTGACTGCCAGGAACAGATGAAAAAATATGAATGGTTCTGAAGAGTTGAAAACCATAACCATGGCAAACCCTGAGACAAATGTTAGCCGAAGATTCCTATTTATGAAGACCTTATTGTTTTCCTGAACACTAACATGACAATTACACATTCTACAGCATCTAAGTGATCTTCAATTTTTCACTATACAAAACATAGCTCAAGACTGAGAGTGGTTCACAGGTGGCAGATGGCTCAGAGATGCACAGTGGCTCACAGGAAAAGGCTGGCTCACAGGAGGAAGAAGACTCTGAGATGGATCGTGGCTCACAGGTGGAAGATGGCTCGGAGATGGATCATGGCTCACAGGTGGAAGATGGCTCGGAGGTGGAAGATGGCTCAAGACTGGGGTTTGCTGGTAGACAGAGATTGGCTTGCTGGAATACAAGATAAATCCCCTTTCCTCCAAAAAGAGATTAAATTGCACGTTACTCCAAGAAACAAGATGTATATAGTCTAAACTGAACATTGTTCAACATGGTAAGAATGATTTGTATCCTCCTGTCTGGTAAACGGTTCATCTGTGCAGAGTGTAACTGCCTTATCTGGGAATGTCATGTGGTTCTCATATCATAACTTATCACTATCATCACAGAGATTGCTGTCATCAAATGAACACAGACAGTCCATAAAAACATCATTATGTTCTTCGTGATTAGGTTCATTAGTAGTTATATTCAGGTTGAAATTCTTCCAAAACATCAGTCCCTAAGATCTCCACCTGAACATGATGGCTTTTCAAAAGATTGGAGAATTTTCAATACATTCCTAATTGCCTACGTTTGGTCCAGTAACTTCTGCCAGACATAACTGCAACACTATATGATTAAGGTCAGATATACATGTTAACTAAATATCTGATGACTGAAATTCACAGGCTATTCGTCAGTACTGATGTCACCAGTTGAGTGAAACAAAACAGAGAACAAAAGAACTGTGTTAAAATTACACATTAGGTAAATAATCTCCCACATGGCTTAGTCTAAAAGTTAAGATAATTAGCTAATCATGCTTAGCTGCAATGTTTGCAACAAGCTAACATGAATTTACCGAAAGTTAGGTGAATAACTAGCCGTAACATTGTGCAAGTTGCCAGCTAACTAATGATAACTGGTTAGGTATTACATTAACATTATCGAACTAGCTGACGTTAGCTAACGTTAGCGATCTTATAAAATCTGTTTGTTTTGCTAGTAACTATTATTGGCTAATTATGTTATTAAGTTAGCTAGCCAAGGTACTGTAATGTTAGAACAACAAAACAGATGATACAACTCCATATCTGCAAGTGTCACTACCATGTCCCAATCGGATTATACAGATTATCAGTTTTCCGACTACCTAGCTAACGTTAACTAATTAGTTTATGTTAGCTTGCTTAACATTAAGAAACCTAATCCATTACCAAATATCAACATAAGCTATGCTAAACGTAAGGGATGCTAACCCAGCTAGCATAGAGCTGGCGGGACAGGCGGACCAGCAGAGGCAGAGCTTGTGGTCCGCCAGGCGGTTTGCTCATCGTTTAACCAGCGGTCCACTGCAGGCCAAGAGGTCCACCGGCAGGTGAACAGCGTTTTAGACAAGCTTTTTTCTTTAATATATATTTTAGAACTGAATTCAATTTTGAATTTTAAAATAAACTTAACTATGTTTTTATTGTATTTGAATGTTGTTGTAAGCTCAGTTTAAAATATTTTTAATTACAGATAGAAATCTAGAACATAAGCCTAGCCTAGGATATAGCCCATATGCAGCTGATGGACTAACTGGAACAACAGTATGAGTGCGTAGAGATCCTCTGGGAATCCTGTCTAAAACTCTGCTCACCCTCCGGAAGACCGCTCATTCGCCAACACTCCCACTGGCGGACCGCCCGTTAAATGATGAGCAAAAAGCTAGTGGACCGTGAGCTGTAACCGCTGGTGGTCCGCCAGCTCCATGTTTGCTTGGAAATATGTTGCAGTCATCAAAATGGCAATTATAGCTAAACAAAGTTTAAAACATTAGGTAGATAGATATGTTACCTAAATTCTAAACGTTACCTCAGGAAGGGAAGAGAGAATACCACCATAAGAAATGCGCCCATCCTTCTGGTGTTGGACCAGCATGTTGTCGTCAACGGGCCACTGAGAGTTGACTTCTGGCTTACCCAAGCCCACACAGCCCCTCCTCTACTCCAAATTGTTCCACACTGTCATGTTTGCCGGATATACGCAGCTGATGGACTAACTGGAACAACAGTATGACTGTGTAGGTTTCCCAAAGGATCTCTGTCTAAAAATCTGCTGACCTACAGGTGCTTAGCCTCCAACACTGCTGCGGGCAGACCGTCCGTTAAACAATGAGCAAAAAGCTAGCATACCGTCAGCTGTAACCGCCGTCGGCCCGCCAGTTCTATGCTAGCTGGGTTGTGAGCTCAGCTCAGTAGGTGTTAAATCATGTAAGTTAGGCTAATAAATCATGGTAAAAACACTTGGACAGAACGTTTTTCATTATTTCACATTATGTTATGTAGGCTAGTAGGACCTGTTGTAAATGCCTTCCAACTGTACCGAAGTATTTCCAATCAATCAAAATGTTGCTGAAATATTTTATTCCGATGGGCTTCTCCCACTGTATGCCTCCACGTCCCACCGATTGTCTGCAAGCTTCTACTGGCATACACGGTAATTTCTCTACTGTGCGACAGGAAGTCACGTGTTTATGAGACAGGAACTAGCATACGTTTACAAAAACTGCTGAGGTACAAGGTATTGGAGCTTTTTATACATAGTCCTGTTTCTTTAGAAATAAACAATGGAGAAGTAGAGTCTTTAAACGCTTCCGATTTCAATTTATTCGCTGTCAAAGTGACCCGTAAACTGAATGGAATGAATGGAATGGCTTTTGATTTGAAGTAGATGTGAAACACTTGCAGCAGAAGTGAAGCTGATCAGCGCGCAGCAGTGAGCAAGATGGCACATGTAAAGCGAACTTAGTTGAACTTCGATCAGGGGGAGGCTCTACGATGAGGAAACAATTGGGGACGAAGGTTGGCATGGCGTCCTCGTGGGATTCCATGGCGGCGGAGTTGGCGGCGGCGGAGTTGGTGGCAGAGGAGTTGGCAGAGATAATTGAGCTGGATAGGGTGGCACTGGAAAGGGAGACTGGGAGGACTACAATGCTGGTGGCGGGTCGCAACGGCTGTGCCGGGGGTGAGGTCGGCATGGAAGGGAGCTCGGATGGGAGTGTGAGTGTAGCTGGAGTGGCGGTAGGGTTTGAGGAAGCACGGTATGTGAAGAGGAAAAAGAAGTGGGCACGGCACGGAAGAAAGAGGGCGGTGAGAGTAGTTCGGGAGAGGGTGAAGGGCCGGCACTTGGTGGTGGGGATCTGGGGTATAAGGTGATTGTGGGGTTTTTGGCCCCGACAGGTAAGCTGTAACACCTGGTGTCACTCACTAAGGCAATTAGGGAACAGGTTGGGAAGGTGGTGGATGCTAGGTGTTTGAGTGGTGGGAGTGTCCTTATTGTGGTGGGTAGTGTGGCACTGAGGGATAAGTTGCTTAAGTTGGAGGTGTTGAATGGGGGTAAGGTGAGGTGTATGTTGCCTGGGAGTGCAGTGAAGGTGAGAGGGGTGATCACGGGTGTGCCGGAGGATCTGTCAATGGAGGAGCTTAAGGAGATTGTGTCGGGTGGGGTGGTGTTGGAGGCGAGATGGTTGGGCAGTAGGGCGTTGGGTTTAGATAGGGTGAGTCCCACTGTGTTGTTGGAGTTTGGGGGGCCGTTGCCGAGTAGGGTGCAGTTAGGGTATCTTAGTTTTTATGTAAGGGAATATGTGCCACCGCCACTGTGTTTTAATTGTCAGCGTATTGGGCATGTGGCGGCTGTGTGTAGAGAGCAGGGTAGGTGTGGTAGGTGTGGGGGTGCGCATGAGTATGGTAAGTGTGGGGTAGGGGACGTGGTGAGGTGGTTCAGAAGAAGGCGGCGGAGGCAGAGCGGGTTAAGAGGGTTGATGGGGTCACGTATGCGGAAGCAGTGCGGAGAGTGGGGGGACTTGGGGTTGGTGTGCAAGTGGAGAAGGAGAGGGTTGTAGGCCCGGTGTCGGAGGACGGTTTGGGTGTTCGCAGCTTGGTGTTGTCAGAGAAGTGTAAGCATGAGTGTGTGGTTGGTAAGGATTTGTTGGTGGTGGGCACCTACAAAGGATATTTACCTTATATTTACCCAAATTTGGGTCATCTAATTGTTCATAATTCTTAGTTTACTGTAGCTAGTTAGTGTATTTACCATATGCATAGACACATCCAATTGCATGTATGTACACTAATGATGATAAGGAATATGGTTTAATCAAGGTGTTCGTGGCTAGCTAGCTGTGTCGACAAGTAGCCTTATATAAATCATCTATTCATCAGTAGATGGTGAAAATCTACCGCACTATAGTACTATCACACACATTAACACTGAACTGTTCATGTAAGCTAACTTACCTGAGACATCAGAGAATGATATCTGTCCTAATTTAATATTTTGATTTAACATTTAAACACATCATTTAAACACATCATGTAAAATGAAAACCACTGCTCCTGGAAGCAGACAAATTTAATTTGTAACTTCAAGCAGACTTCAAACTCTTTAAAACCCAGGTCAAGGTGGAAGGTGAGCCAAGTGCCTCAATATACCCAGATGGCTGTGAAGAATGATGGAAAGAAAATTGCTGCACGTTGGCACTGTTTGGCAGGGTGATGAACAGTGGGCTAACTACAAATATTTACAATGACCACTAGACAATAGGATGTCTTGAGACTGCCTTGAACACATGTCACTCCTACTAAAATCAGGTAAGGCTTAAAATGCTTGGCCTGGCACAGTTGCTGGTTCTTCAAGCTTACAGGAAACACTATATAAAATTATATTCTTCATCTATCCTGATCACGGCAGCTGACGGGGGGGACAACCGGGAATGTTGTCCCGGGCCCAGTCCTGAGGAGGGGCCCAAATTTTGTCATTTTTTTTGCGGGGGCTCTAAATGTGGAGTTTGTCCCAGGCCCACAGATTCCTGTCGGCGGCCCTGATCCTGAGTATTATTAATATTCAATATCAGTTTTACATGAAATGGAGTTACTTTGTCTTGTGTGTTTTTAAAGTTTGTCATGCAGGCTATGCTGAGGATATCACCTGAACCCTGAAACAATGTGTCATCTTCAGTGGCCAACAAGATGAGGCTTTCATCAATGAGACAGTGGGTACAATAGGAACATACATGTCCTTGGTTGGTGGGAACCTCTACCCTAGAGATTGACCAAGAGATTTGTTGTTGTTTTTTATTTTCAACTTGATTTAATTAAGTAGGCCAACAGAGAACTGATACTCAATTGCAAGAGTGACCTGTCAAGAAAGAGCTTAAAGATGCAACAAAAAAGACAAAGTTACATTTGAATTACACTAAATACTCAAAATAAATGTGTATATACAGTGTGTACAAATAAGGTCTGTTAAGACAAATACACTAACCTAAAGGATTATTAGGAACACCATACTAATACTGTGTTTGACCACCTTTTGCCTTCGGAACTGCCTTAAAAATACATGGCATTGATTCAACAAGGTGCTGAAAGCATTCTTTAGAAATGTTGGCCCATATTGATAGGATAGCATCTTGCAGTTGATGGAGATTTGCACATCCAGGGCATGAAGCTCCCATTCCACCACATCCCAAAGATGCTCTATTGGGTTGAGATCTGGTGACTGTGTGCCATTTTATTACAGTGAACTCATTGTCATGTTCCAAGAAACCAATTTGAAATTATTCGAGCTTTGTGACATGGTGCATTATCCTGCTGGAAGTAGCTGTCAGAGGATGGGTACATGGTGGCCATAAAGGGATGGAAATGGTCAGAAACAATGCTCAGGTAGGCACTAAGGGGCCTAAAGTGTGCCAAGAAAACATCCCCCACACCATTAAACCACCACCAGCAGCCTGCACAGTTGAAACAAAGCATGATGGATCCATGTTCTCATTCTGTTTACGCCAAATTCTGACTCTACCATCTGAATGTCTCAACAGAAATCGAGACTCATCAGACCAGGCAACATTTTTCCAGTCTTCAACTGTCCAATTTTGGTGTGCTCTTGCAAATTGTAGCCTCTTTTTCCTATTTGTAGTGGAGATGAGTGGTACCCAGTGGGGTCTTCTGCTGTTGTAGCCCACCCGCCTCAAGGTTGTGCATGTTGTGGCTTCACAAATGCTTTGCTGCATACCTTGGTTGTAACGAGTGGTTATTTCAGTCAAAGTTGCCCTATCAGCTTGAAGCAGTCGGCCCATTCTTCTCTGACCTCTAGCATCAACAAGGCATTTTCGCTCACAGGACTGCCGCATACTAGGGGTGCAAAAAACTCGCGGATCAGATCGTTCCTCGGATCAGGGTCACGGATCTGATCATTTTTCGGATCAGGTAAATAAAAAGATAAAACATAATTGGAATTTGGGTTAGTTCTTTTTGTAATTTTCAATGGTTATGATGAGCAATATCAGAGAGAAATGTGGTTAATATTGATCGTTGTTTAGGTACATTAAATCACGTTAAACCTTTTCCTCGCCATAGGAGCCAATGAAGAAGAAAACTTTAACGTGAGATTACTTCTATAATCGTTTGATTTCGGTTTAGTTATTTTGACAGGCATAACAAGATATAGCCATGAGACATTTGGTGATGATTGACCATTGTTTAGGTACATTAAAACCACGTTAAGCTTTTTCACATTAAGCGTTTTAGTATGTCCCGTATGCGATGGGATGTCGTAACGTGGCTCAAATACTTTCAGCATGTGTTTAAAGTCCTCCTTTTGCACAACCGAATATGGCCTCATGTCTGCACCTATAAACACACTGATAGCATTTGTGATGGCTTTAGCCCGCTCTGATTAATTGCTTAAAAGCCACGGTGATAAGAGGTTGTTTTGCAGCTTTCGTTTTCACTCCTGTCAGTGAAACACCAGGGTTATGTCGCTTCAAATACGTAGCCATGCTTGAAGTGTTTCCACTGTCATATGGACATGAACATGTCAGACTGAACATGCGCACAACGTTTTTTTCCAGAAATCAATCGCCAGATCACGCCGAACCGAAGATATTGATCCGAACGGATGACGGATCAATGACGATCAGTTGCACAACAACCGCATACTGGATGTTTTTCCCTTTTCACACTATTCTTTGTAAACCCTAGAAATGGTTGGGCGTGAAAATCCCAGAAACTGAGCAGATTGTGAAATACTCAGACCGGCCCGCCTGGCACCAACAACCATGCCACGCTCAATATTGCTTAAATCACCTTTCTTTCCCATTCTGACATTTAGTTTGGAGTTCAGGAGATTGTCTTGACCAGGACAGCCCCTAAATGTAATGAAGCCACTGCCATGTGATTGGTTGAGTAGATCATTGCATTAATAAGAAATTGAACGGGTGTTCCTAATTATCCTTTAGGTGAGTGTCGATCAAATACACCATGGTGGCAGAGCAGAAATGTCGGAGCAGTAACATTGGAGCATTAATGAAAATTCTCTAGTTCAGGTAAAACAAACTGATTAGAAATATTCAACATATAGAATGCATCTTTGTTTAAAATAGAATACATCTTTGTTTAAAATAGATTATTAGCAAAATGTATATAAGCTCTTAGTGATCATTTTTATCCAAAGCATTTGAAAAGTAATTGTCACAAATTATTACTTGCAATCTGAGACTACAGAGAGTGCAGACAGGAGGGCAGTATAGCAAGGTAGATGATTTTACAGTATATGTAATACATTAAATTGTAATGAGCTAACAATATCAATTAATGTAGCTTTGTTGACAACAAATCATTGTGGTCCATTGCTTGTGTTTAAAGAAGTCAGTTCTGGTTTTACTTCAGCTGAGCTCTGGAATTGTGCACAAAGAAGTGAGACACATGAAACTGTTTACAGTTTTGCCACTTTCCTGTTTTCCATTAAGTTCTGCAGAGACTTGAAAAGCTGCAGTAGAAGTGGCCCATCATGGACACGGAAGATCCCCTTCAAGACGCCAACCACCTGTTTCAAAATATAGATACACTTAGAGAATTGTTTATTTATACTCCTTTAACACTGTCAGATAGTATGGCTACACAGCTTTCAGGATGTGAAAAGAAAGTATTGGTGTTAAAAATATTCTTAATTGTCTGAGTTTTACCGGTATTGGAGTCACACACTGTTTGGCTATTTGACATGTATTGGGTAAACCAGTGGTTCGCAAACCTCTCCCCAAGTACCCCCAGCAAGTCCATGTATTTAAACAACCCCTGAAGCTAGCTAACCTGATTAAACTTGTCTACAAATCAACCACTCTTTGCTTAGTAGATCTAGTGAACTAGTTCTGGGCTACAGTTAAACTGTGGCCTGTCTGGTGGTACTTGAGAGGTTTGGGAACCACTGGGGTAAAACATTTGTATTGACCAATATCTAAATATGTAAAAAAAAAATGAATATACGTACCAATTTGAATCTTAACACTGGCTTTGATTCTAGATTTTTCAATCCCCCCTGGGAGATTGCATCCTGCCGCAGGTAAAAGTAGGGGTTAGCAGATCAATCAGGGCCAAGTTGTCATAGGATCTGAAACAAATGTGTAAAACACCTTTTTTGGTTTAATTGTAATGATACATGATTTATGTCAACCTTCATCTTGCTTCCGTTTTGCGGTGTATTATAGGTTTTAAACCTTTTGAATTGTGGAGAGGTAAACAAAATCATTTTTGAGACAATGATTATACATCATTAGATTCTTACGCCAAACTTTATTCAGGTATTTGATGTCACAAATTGGACTACAAGCAAATAAATAATTAACTGTTTTCAAGTCATTCTAATTAAGTTTGTCCAGTAAGAATTCAATCAAATTTATTTTATAAAGCCCTTTTTACAACAGCAGTTGTCACAAAGTGCTTTGACAGATACCCAGCCTATAACCCCCAAGAGCAAGCAACAAGAAGTGATGCACAGTGGCTAAGACCTAGGAAGAAACCTAGAGAGGCCAGACTCTAATGATGGGCGATTCATGAACGATTCGTTCATTTTGAACAAATGTTTTAAAGGACCGGTACGTACGATTCATACTGGATCGTTTATTTCGTTCATTTTCGCGCAGGCACATTACTTCTATGACCCATTATACTGCTCGGTACTTACTAGTATCTGAATAGTTCAAATCGTTCATTTTTGCGCAAGCGAATTACTTATATGATCCAGTATACTGCTCCGTACTGGTACATGAGTCGTTCATATCGTTCTTTTTGGCGCAGGCGCATTACTTCTATGATTCAGTATACTGCTCGGTACTAGTATGTCGTACTAGTACATTGCCCGTTACTCGTCCATGAGACGTTCATTTCTTTCTTTTTCGCACAGGCGCACTACCTCTATGATCCAGTATACTGTTCAGTACTAGTACCTGGATCGTTCATTTTGGGGCAGGCACATTACTAATTTGACAAATGCACCTTTGTCATAGTTTACATATGGATCTGTTGATCCTATTACAGGATTATGAACAAAATAAATATTTTAAGCTTCATGTTAATTGTTATTCTTACGAAGTCATATGATGCTGGATATTTAAAATAATGGGTTTACTACACACGTATGTATCCGTATTACTGCTTGGCACATCAACGTCTTTGTTATAATGAATTGATTATACGGTAGGCTGTTACATTTTGCCTATGCGCACTGCCTCAAATGAACAAATGTTTGAAGTTCAGGCTGCGGGATGGAAGTGAACAACACACTTGACAGCTACACTTATTTTATTGCCTCAAATGTAAAACTTTCTACCAGACGTCGTATGAGATTAGTTCATTATCTTAAATGTTTTTGGATTTGCGCAGGTGCATTACTTCTATGACCCATTAAATGGTTAATTAATTTCGTTATTTCCTTCTTTTTTGCGAAGGCTTATTTCTATGATCCAGTACATACGGTATGGATCAGTATACTGGTTCTTTTTGTTCATTTCGATCTGCGCATGCGCAAATGAACGATAGGAATCAAAATGATTCGTTCATTTGAATGATCGAGATTCAAAGATACGATTCAGTAAAAAGAATCGAACTTCCCATCACTACGAGACTCAAGGGGGTGGCCAGTTCTCTTCTGGCTGTACTGGGTGGGGGATCTTAAGGTACAAAGTATTAAGGTCACATTGTTTATCAGTGTTTGATTAGTGTCAATAAAAGAAGGTAGTATTGAAAATGCACATGAAATGTTTGTATTTGAAGGCAACAAACAATTTCTGTTTTGCTAAATATATAAAGATACACCAAAGACTTATAGTAATGCTAGCTGGCTTTGTAATATTACTATCTATCCTATGTCATCCTAGATACTAAAGCTAACGTCTAGTTTAGTACCTGAGTAAACATTAATGTTCTATGGACAGTTAAGACGTGTTAAACAAAAATATTAAATCAGGCCATATTGTCTCTGATATTTCAGGTAAGTTACATGAACAGTTCAGTGTTAATTTATGTGATAGTAATTTAGTGTGGTGGAACCAATTACAGTGATTTGCCAGGTAATTTTCACGATCTACTGAACTGATAAATGCATGGTTTAATAAGGCTACTTGTCGACACGGCTAGCTAGCCACTATGAACACTAAAATATATTCCCTATCAACATTACTGTACATGCAATTGAATGTGTCTATGCGTATGGTAAATACACTTACTAGCTACAGTAAACTAAGAATTATAAACAATTAGATGACCCAAGTTTGCAAACGAAGCTATGCTTTTTAGGTACGATGAATAACATACTAGACTTACTGTTTGGGTAGAGGATGAGTCCCACACTTTTTGGAGTTCTTGGAGTTTTTCATTCCAAATGGCGTCATTGAAGCTATGAAGTTCTTCTGTTGGCGTATTTCATGCCAACTCCATTTAAAGTTATCAATGGTGTAATCTACAACACCGTATTGCCTGGAATAATATCGCGAACGCACACGCTACTACGTTTGAACCAAAGAGTTACTTCAATGACATTCTGACGTTCTGCTGTGTTGACCAATTGGGAAGCCGACAGGAATGGGGTCAAGAGTTCATCGACAAAATATGTTTTGCAAGCAAAGGTTTTTGTTTTGCAAGCAAAGGTTTTTGTTTTGCAAGCAAAGGTTTTTGTTTTGCAAGCAAAGGTTTTGGTTTTGCAAGCAAAGGTTTTGGTTATGCAAGGAAAAATGTTTGTTTTGCGAGCAAACGTTTTCGACTTTTTTATATATATTATATAATATGTGATTAAAAAATGTGTTTTGCTTTCGAAAAAAAATAGTTTTGTTTGCAAAGCAAAAAGTTTTGATTGTGATATAAAGACACAAATTTAGCTCCATATTTTGCAAGCAAAGGTTTTTGTTTTGCAAGCAAAGGTTTTGGTTTTGCAAGCAACATTTTTTGTTTTGCAAGCAAACGTTTTCTACTTTTTTATATATATTATATAATATGTGATTAAAACATGTGTTTTGCTTTTGAAAAGAAAAATTTTGATTGCGATATAAAGACACAAATGTAGTGTAGCTGACATTCATTATCACCACATCCTACTTCTTGATCTGTATCCTATTTAAGTGTTTACTTAGGCCTGCAGTGACAAGATAATCTGTGAATCTCTTAAGTCATTTCACGTTTAACCAGAATCTACCAACAGTCACTCAAATACGTCAAATAATGATGTGTTTTTTTTCGGTTTTTGTCCCAAATTTTTTGGCTCATTCATGATTTGGCAAAGGCAGTGCATACATTTAGAGACTGAACACAAACAGTGAGAAATTTACTTTAGAATTTGTATTTCTTTTTTGCCATGTTCAATGCAGGCGTGGATATAGGTCCTATAGTATATGGACACAATGTAAACTGAAGCAACTGACCAAATTACACAAGAAGTACAGTACTTTGTTTCAGTTGGTTCATATAATTGTTCCACAAAATATGGTTGTGTGGTGAAGGCCACCTTATCTGTCACTATATCGACTTAAAGTGCTGTATATCTGTCAGTGATCTGATAACGTAATGAAGCAGGACAGGTTGTCGTCTTAGAATAGGATTTAGGTCACTCGCAAACCCCGAATGCACAGGGACATAACATGGGAGGGGCTACCCTAAAACATTGAGCACCTTGGAATATAGTCCTCTCTCTTTCTATCTTTTCTCTCTTTCACTCTCTATACTTTCCAGCGATCTACTTTAACAATAGCCACCCTCGAGGTCTGTCAGTGGATATATTGGTTTATTGTGACATTATTTTAAGTTGGTTGCTTCAAATGTAGTTTCTTACATGCATTTCTTCTCTGCAGGACCTCACCAAGTGGAAAAACCGTCGCAAAAGCGTAAATTCTGATATTGTAAAGAAAAAAGAAGAGAGGGAGCAGATAGAGCAGACAACAGCGAGCAGTGGTCTCCAGAGGTCTCAACGGAGGTAGGAGACAATATGTAAATAAGGGCACTTAATAGAAGACAATATGTATGGCCAACCAAAAATGTTAACCCTGCTATTTGCTTTTATACATTAGGAATTTGTCAGGACAGGTAAATATCACACCTGGGTTGAGTACATACAGTTCTGTATTCATGAAGTTAATACCAAAATGATTTATTCACTGTGTGTTAATTTAACAAAAGCTTTCTGACAAGGTGACAATTGTTCATTAGCCATAATATGTCCTTGAAGGTGCAATACTTGACCACTCTGTGGATAGTGATTTCTAGATCAGTGGTTCTGAACAAATGTGTGGTGACCCATATGTTGGTAGTGCTAGGTTCTTTATGGGTCACGGGTACATATCATGCCAGGAGTTAAACAATCTACAGCAAAAATAAAAAGACGACAATTAGAAATCTATGTTCCTGTATTGGCTACAGATGTTTTGTGTTTACATGATATTTTCACATCAGAATTCTTATACGTGTTTTTAATCACACCGAGCTGTCCAGTTGCTGTGCTAAATGTATTAGCAGAAACCTTTCTGTCAAAACATTTTTGCTGTAAACAGACTTTTTCTGGAGAGAAAGTTTCCCAACACCCGAGAGTTATTGAATGAACAGTGTCAGTAATTGTCTCTGTGCTCCATGTTGAGTGTGAAAGTACAATTTAATTATGGCTGAATCTCCCCTCTATTCTATTTGCTCTTTGTTTTCATTCTGTCCTGTGTCCCATTCAACCTTCACTTTCACTCCTCACTTTTCCGCTATCCCTTTTTCAATCCACCCCTTCATCCCTCTCTACCTTCTCACATTTACCCATCATCTCACTTCATCCACCCTCTCCATCCACATCTTCTCCATTCTCCTACAGCTCTGTTGGCAGTCGCCTCAAATCCCTTGCTTCCCTAGACAAGGACGTGTTTGAAGACTCTGCTTTAGTTCTCCGCCCTCGTACCCTTCACGCCAGGAGCTACACCGTCGACAGCCTATACACCACCACTGACCGGCCAAAACATATTCTCACCTCCATTTCCGCACCAAAAGAGCAACCTGTCTCCGCTGACACCACGACAGCAAACAGGAACATCTCACCATCCAGGGGTGACATGAGCGACGGCTGCGACAGTACCTCTGGTTCTGATAGCGACACCGCCGACAACACCAACACCGTCAGTGAAACCTCTAACTACAACCTTCACATTCCAGCCTCTACCGCCTCAGAGAAAGCCCCAAGCCCAGCACCACGGTACACTGGCAGAGCCAAGATGGAGGAGAAATCTAATACCCCCATCACTGTTGGTCAAATCTCCAAATACAACCTGCAAGATTTAGCCTCAGCCCCCTCAGAGAAAGCCCCAAGCCCGGCCCCGCGGTACACCAGCACAGCCAAGATGGAGGAGACCTCCAGTTCAATGAGCACACTTAGTCAAACCTCCACCTACAAATCACATGTTTCAGTCCTGCCTCCCTCGGTTAAAGCCCAAAGACCTGCTTTTAAGATGGAGGAGAACTCCACCTCCACTACTCCCAGCTTCCTCTCCAAAACATCAGATGACAGGCTCCCATGGGTAGGCAAGGTGGCCGAAGTGATGACCTCCACTGGTGCTGGGTCTCTTTACAAACAACCACTGCAGCACAACTCATTGGCGATGGAACCGAAGCCCATGCCTCCCGTTGTGTCTCGGGTATCCAGCTCCCTCCCTAGAGGCTACGCAAGACCGGATAATGCTCGGATTACTTCCGTTATCACAGCGCGGCCCTTCGGGAGCCAGACCAGCCGCGTTACATCGCTGCCCCCCACCTACACTGTGAGTACCATAGTCTACCATAATATTATTGTATCAAATTTTACAGTTCTTTTACAGTGTGTAGTTGTTTGTTACCTCATGAGTCTTCTGTAGAGACAAACATTTGGATATGTATGTTTGACCAGGTCATACTCATTAAGAATCTTTTTAAAGCTTTTGCAATACATCAGTGTTCAACTCATTAAATTACATTATAAATTATATTTAAAAAGATAATCCCTCTCTTCTTTGGCTATTTTCTTTCATTCAGTGTGTAAAGATCAATCCCTATAAATGAAGGAAACTTGGGTTGTTTCTGTTACAATGTGGTCAGGTTGTAGTGTAGCAACCCTGATCTGTTTACATGTCAGTGAATAATGAATCATGCACTTTTTACTATCCACCATCAACTTAGCAAAGTTTATTTTTCAAGACTTCACTTTCCCAATGTTCAAAGGGAGGCCTGAATATAATGTACATTAGGGCATTCTGATATAAGGTGTTCAATGCAATAATACCTTTTTGAGTTTTCCAAATTATGTTTGATAGGTTTTGGGGAAGAATTATGTAAGTGTCACGATGTGGTGTGGTTGAAGGAGGGAGACTGAAGGCAGTTGATGGTAGATTAAATTAAATTATGTTTATCACAATGACCGACACCTCTCTTATATAGGACTAATTGAATAACTAATTGAACACGGCTGAATGTTGTTAACAATCAGATCTACAAGATACCAGTCTAGCCTAACCTGAACCCTATCCTAGCAAGGAAACTGAGGAGAGGTGTCAGCACACTTAAAGGGACAGTACACGTAACTAAAGGGAAAACTAAAACTACATGCAATGCACTTATAACACAAACATTACATATATAAATGGAGTCCATGTGAAATGTCTCTGTGAACGCTAGCCCTCCCTGGGCTGGGTGTTACAGTAAGGCATAGATCGATAATAAAAAGGAATATTTTATATTTTGCAGGGCAGAGGACCCTATTATGTCCGGGTAAACCTAAAATGGCAGAAATTGATACAATCAATTCAAATTCAACCTAGTTCATCACATTACAAAACCGGTCTCCTGTTGAACATCTCTGACAAGCCACTGTATCCTAATCACAAATGTTGTTTAAGCACATAAAAAAGACACCACAAGGCAGTGAAACACAATAACCAGCAACACTTTTTATATCTTAACCAAGTTCCTTTCACTGAGAGGCTTGCGAAGTTGGGGGCAAAACCTGAATAACAGAACAAATCACAAGCAAGAAAGTTCCCATCAAGTTCAAAGTTTAAAGTTGTTTATTTATCATATGCATTGAATAACATACATCATCCTATGCAGAGAAATTCTTTTAACATGGCACGGCGATTCTATGCAGTGGGCTTAAAAACAAGAATTACAACAATATAAGAATTTTAAAATAATAATGACAATAGTAATAATAATAATAAAACACTATGTACTGAGCAGTGGTCTGGAAAATGTACAACATTAGAAGTAAATATTATAGATTGGCATGGAAAATTGCTTTTAAAGGTGCATTTGAATTCTGCTACATTAGATGTAGAGAGCATAAAGTGACCAGAGAGTGTTAGTGCTCAACAGACGATTTGCGATCAGTGTCTGTGTTCCATGTTGAACAGCCGAATGGCCTGTGGGAAGAAACTGTTTTTAAGTCTGGTTGTCCGTGCCTTGATGCTCCGGTAACGTCTACCAGACAGCAGTAGTGAGAAAAGTTCACGGCCTGGGTGGCTGTGGTCTTTGAGGATGTTCTTTGTTTTCCTAAGGCATCACTTATGGTAGATGCCTTGCACGCAGGGGAGGCAGCAGCCAATGATGCGCTCCGCTGACTTCACCACCCTCTGAAGGGCCTTACGATCAGCAGCGGAGCAGCTGCCGTACCAGGCTGTAATGCAGCCTGAGAGGATGCTCTCAATGGTGCACCTGTAAAAGTTTGTTAAAATCCTGACAGACATGCCAAACTTCTTGAGTCTCCTCAGGAAGTATAGGCGCTTTTGGGCAGTTTTTGTTACCGAGATTGTCTGTCTGGACCATGTGAGGTTGTCGCTGATGAACACACCGAGGAACTTGAACTCT
>JACXGM010012083.1:0-24342 GCA_016801145.1 Umbra pygmaea
CACACACACACACACACACACACACACACACACACACACACACACACACACACACACACACACACACACACACACACATGCTAGTATTTGATGTGACATGGTACATTTTGACGGTGCTTGTTTTTGAAAAACATCAATTGTCTGAAATTGAAATGACAAACGTGGATGTGTCAGTTTTAGTGTATGTCTGCATGTGTATTTGTTGCTGTGTGTGTGTGTGTGTTTGTGTGTGTGTGTGTGTGTAGAAGCCTATATATTTTAATTCAGCACACCTGCGTACTCCATGTGTGTGTGTGTGTGTGTGCCACTATTCTCAACAACCAACAGTGGTGTAAATCTTGTGTACGTGTGGTAGGTGTAAATGTATGTGTGTTTATGTGTGTGTGTAATTACGTGTGTGTATATTTGTGTGTGTGCACAGGGGTGGAAAGAAAGCAGTGGTAGAACAAAGGACACAAACACACACACATACACACTCACACATATATACTATACACACACACACACAGAAATGCATGCACATCACTATTACCCCTCTAGCTACTGAAGGAAGGTCATGGAATGGAACACAGACACACACCGAACACACAAGTAAAGTTATCGGCTTAATAAATCCTGAAATACCTCTTGAACTGGCATTGTTATCACACTGTAACATGCAGATGTTTAACAGTGGTCGTTATTTAGTACACATTGTACTCCAACAGAAACACATAACCTCCTGTCTGAACTCACAGCTAAATGAGTCCAGACTGGCCAAACAGGTCTGTATGTGCAATGTAATACAAGTCATGTGTGTGTCCATCAGTGTTACCTGTCCTGGCATCTCTGAGGTACAAACTACAAAATACAAAATATCAGACACGTAAAATGGAGGGAGGGGTGATGACATCACAGGGCAGGGACAGGCACCCGTGACCCTGAGAGCTGCGAAAAGTGTCAGAGAGAGTTCAAAAGTTCAGTGCAGCGTCAACAGCCGTCAAAGCCTCGGGGTCGTCCGTGATGTCACTCCTGACGCCAGCGGCTAGTCAGATGGCCATCATTCCACTGTACCGGGCTGTTATCAGCGTGCGTGTCTGCACGTCTTTCCACCAACCGCAGACCTCGAAGGTCAACCCGGAGACATCCGATTGGTCGGCCTACTCGGAGTCCCGGTCTGATGACGCACCAACACTGCGGCGCATCACCCTGGTCCCGCTCCATGTTTCCGAGGCGCCGGGTCGACAATGGTTGCCAAAACATGGCGTGTGAGCCGGCTGCGTGTGTGTGTGTGTGACACAGAGAGCTGTTGAAAAAGGAATACACAGACAAATGGAAACCTGAAAGGAAGAGAGAGGTTTACCTAGAAAGAGAGAGAACAGAGTGAGAGAAGAGAGCAGCTGCTTTGAGCTTGCAAGGCTGCAGGTGGGATGAGGGGGTGGAGAGAGAGAACGGAGGGGAAAGGGCAGTCAAACAAAAGGCAGTCAGTCGGGCTGTCCTCCTCCACACCGCCTCTCCCCCTCTCCTCAGTTTCCCCTCTCTCTCCTCTTTTAGGTAGGGCCGAAGCCCTCATTCAGTTCCCATTCTTCGGTTAGAGATGGACCTGCCCAGGCTGCTGGCACGGTGTCCTGGAACATGGGGGCGGGGGGGGGGCAGAGAGCCAGAAGGAGTGAGAGCGTCTTGGCCATGCCGCCTGTGAATGATTGGGCCCTGGCTAAAAGAGGACACCTCAGCCAGCCGCAAACAAAGATGGACAGTTGGATGTTGGCTGCACAGTCTGTACTCCCATGCAAAGACATGTCAACATAACGGCTGTTTTCATTCCCTGAGAATGAGCCTGTGTGTCTTTGGCCTCTGGATATTCCGTTGTGTTTTCATTTAGTGAATGTGCTTGTGTAACCTTGGACTGAGCAATTCTTTGCTCTGTGAATGTGGTTGTGTGTCAGTGCTTGATTATGGTGTTGTACTAAATATGCATGTGTCAGCTTCAGCATTGAAACCTTTGGACGCAGTTTATCATGCATTGTTGTGCTTTATTACTGGAGCAAACTTTCGCAAAAATCATTGCCAGTAATACACTTCAGTTGGCTGGGACTCGTTGAAGAAGGTCCAGAACTTGATTATTCATGAATTTTATTCAAATTTTTATATTAAATTTGTGGCTGCTGTTTTTATTTTGTTGTATCACAGGGCACAAGTGTAAATCAAAGAGACCCTGGTCTCAGCTTGTTTTCCATGTATAAATAAAGGTAGATATCTAGCATTGTACATGCCTTATCATTGCATCTCTTTAATTCCGCCAGTAGTCACAGCTATTTTGGATCAGATTACCCCTATGCCCTATTCCTAACCCTGCCCATTTAAGCATTAGGTAAGATTTTGTCACAGTCTTCCAACAATACGAACTCACACTGTGTCACACACACACACTGTTACACGGCCCGGTACGCAGGCAAACGTATTCCAGGTTGATGTGATTATGCCGGCTCTGCTCCAGAAGGAAAGGGGTTTTCAGGTGAGATCATTACTCTAGCCTGCTCTACTCTGTGCATGACCTAATCCCAATCCCACACCTGCGACATAGAGTCAGGGCGTGGTCACAGACGAGAACAAGCTAGATGTACAGTCAATAGAACAGACGTCCTTATGTTCCCTGGTGGGAGTTTACTGAGCAAACAACAAGCATAACGTTAGCTTGAGCATTATACATTCCCGCATTTATTCACCAACTGCACTTATCCAGTATCTCATTTTTTGTTCCTTTGTATCTGACTTGAATTTGCTGTGGTTCGATTCCTACGGAGAGCCAGTGAAAAAAATATATATATATTCACTATTGTGAAGGACTAGATCAGTGCTGCTGCTTCGCTACAGCCTTGTCATACATCCGACACTGTAGTATGTCCAGTCTAGATAATGTAATTCTATGTTTGGACGTCAAGTGTGATACGTCCTCCTCTCTCGCTTCTTCTTGGTCTGATGTCACTGTAGCTGTCACTACCGGTTATAGACCTCTTTGAGCCAGATAGCTCTCCCAGACGAACCCAAAGCCAGACAAAGCAATTTGAAACCAAAGTTTCCAGGCCAAAACCTTCTTTTGTTGATCCAGTGAAGGTAGTTGATGTTAGCGTGCTTGCGAAATGCAGAAAAAAAATAACCTGAGCTTGAACCCATTGATATTGCTCGCTTCTGTTTTGTTTTTCCTTCAAGCAGACGTGACAGAGTCAAAGGTAGCGGCGATGTTCCCCTACTCCAAATGGATGTTGTGTCCGCACTGAGATTTTATTCTGGAACTATGGGAATTGGATGTCTGGACGTTACTCACTGTCACTACTTCTAAATGTGAGGTTGTGGGTTAACTGGTTTGAAGAGATTAAAGACTGTATGTGAAATGGAGAGAGATGGAGAGACCAGTACTAAAGTGAATACATTTGAAATGAATTGTCCTGTGGATGACTAAGAGTTGTCTTCACACAACCAGGATTTCTTAACAACTTTGTAAACATAACTACAAGACATTGAATAGACTTAACAGACATTTGACGGTTTGGGAATTCTGGAAGTGAAGTTTGGTATCATCTTCACTGGCATCAGATGAACTAAGGGAAACCTTTGCTTATGTCTGCATGTAGTTATTTTGTAGTTGTTTTCTACTATTCTACTATTGACAGATCACATTTCTAAGGGAAGAAATCCTTAGCATTTCATGAAATTGGTAGTGATGATTAAACTGATTCTGAATGGAGTTTCTATCTAAAATGTCTTTAAAAGGTACATAGCAGAATGACCTAAAGTATAGCCAACTCAATAATTATTTGCACCGCTCACAAATTTGAGAAGAAGTGAATGCAAAAAAAGATGGGGTTAAATATGGGGTTGTATTTAAAACCTTTTTGTCATCCGTCACCATGGCGATGCACCAAAGTGCTTTCAGCTGAATGGATATGACTGGTTGTTGAGCTACACAAATCAGGTATGAATGAAGCCCTTAAAGGAGAATTCTGGGCGATTTCAAAGTGTTGCTCGGTTATTTGGATATCTGGAGTGCTGTCAGTAGCGAGAATAACTCAAACAATCTGTACTGCCAAAACCGTGTTATTCCCTGATCCAGTTTACAGACTGTTACACATTTACGGGGCAAGTTTTAAATGTGCTTTTAGTCTCTAAACATGTTCGAAATGTCATTACTTGTGCATATAGCCATGTGCAGTGATTCCTTATATTGAACTCTGCGAATCTAACAAATCAACCAGTGTACATACGTGTGTTTATATCCCGTTTTCCAGTGAAGTCCACACTAGTCATTTGTTGAAGTCATACAATCTAATATTCCAAAAAGTATTTTTCCACAAAAAAAACGATTTGCCGTTGTTTGGCAACAGAAATCACCTGATAGCCACAGTAATATATGGTCGTGGCCAGAGATGCCACATGTTAGTGTAATAGATTACTTTTCTGGGTTGGGCTGAGTTCACAACTTTTGGGAAGTTCCTCAGTATGACCCTAATGACCAGGTAAAAGAAGCTCTGTTTTAGAATGTTTCCCATTGTTCCAATTGAAGGTAAAACACTGTAAACTTTTAGTCATGTTTTCGTTTTTCATTAATCACTGGTAAGTTATGAACTTCTTTTACCTGGTCAATAGGGTCTTACTGAGGAACTTCCCAAAGGTTGTGAACTCAGCCCAACCCAGAAAAGTAATCTATTACACTAACATGTGGCATCTCTGGCCATGACCATATATTACTGTGGCTATCAGGTGATTTCTGTTGCCAAACAACGGCAAATCATTTTTTTGTGGAAAAATACTTTTTGGAATATAACTTGTGGCATCTCTGGGACTCGTGGCTCAGTGATGCTTTGGAGCTGTTTTGCTACTTATGGTGCAGGGGCATTTGTTAAGATCAATGCCATAATGAATTATATGTACCAGGATATTTTAGCCCAAAACATGTTTGCTTCTTTTAGGAAATTGAGACTTGGGCTTTCAACAAGACAATGACCCCAAACATACTGTACATGAAAATTAGCACAGAAAGGTTTGCAGGAACACAAGAATACATGTTTACTCTGGACATCTCAGTCCCCGGACTTTAATCTAATTGAAAACCTGTGGTCTGAATTGAAGAAGGCAAGCTCAAACCTAAAACTATTAAGCAATTTCAAATGTGCTGCATTGAGGACTGGTCCAAGATCCCTACAAAAGTGTCAACCTTGTCAGTCTTTACAAAAAGAGGCTCAGTGCTGTTATTCACTCCAGGGGAGGCTTCTTGAATGATCCATTTTAAAGATACCAATCATTTACACATTTATATTTTTCTGAGACATTTTTTCTGTTTGGGAAATCTCCCTCTTCTGTTTGATCCCAAAATATGACCAGTTTTTGTGTTCATTATTTCATCAATTTTCTTTTACTACCATAATTTTTATGAAAAGCACCACTTCTCCTTCAGGTGTATTCAGGTGTATTCAGGTGTATTCAGGTGTATTCAGGTGTATTCAGGTGTATTCAGGTGTATTTAGGTGTATTCAGGTGTATTTGCACTAGCTGTCCTTGTTGACCTTCATTACTAGCTGTCCTTGTTGACCTTCATTACTAGCTGTCCTTGTTGACCTTCATTACTAGCTGTCCTTGTTGACCTTCATTACTAGCTGTCCTTGTTGACCCTTATTACTAGCTGTCCTTGTTGACCTTCATTACTAGCTGTCCTTGTTGACCTTCATTACTAGCTGTCCTTGTTGACCTTCATTCATTGCGCTGATGGTTTATTGCATTTCCTCGCAAAACCGTACGTATCTTCCGTCTCTGGGAAAGTAAATATAGCGCTAGTTTGTCTTAAACTGTCCCTTTAACCATCACCATAACAACACTACAACCGGTCACGCAAACAGTTAAAGGGAAATCTATCTTTCGCTCTCTCTCTCTCTTTTCCCTCCTCTTTTTCTCTCATCCTCCTCTCTTATTGTCCTCCAGCATATTTCGGGTGGTTGATGGTATACAGTGCCCCCCCGCACGCACACACATTCTCTCCCAGCTCAATAGCATGAATGGAGTCCATTATGGAAGAAGGGATTTTCCTTCATTGCCCAGGCAACCTGTAGAACTCCCCTATTATGGGCTGTCCCTTCCTAACCTGGAGGGAGAGACACAGAGAGACACAATGACAGAGAGAGAGAGAAAGAGAGAGAGAGAGAGAGAGAGAGAGAGAGAGAGAGAGAGAGAGAGAGAGAGAGAGAGAGAGAGTCTGGCTGGAGTGTCTGCCGTCTGTCTGCCTGTCTGTCTGCCTGCCTTTCTGCCTGCCTGTCTGTCTGCCCGGAAGGAAAGCATAGACAATAGTCATATGATCAGAGCAAGACATGTTTTAGGAGGGGGACACAGGAAGTGTGAGGAAGGTAGGGGCTTCCTCTAACATGTAACTTACCCATTAGAAACAAAGACTCCTTCCTACAACGTAACACACCCAGCCCACTGTAGATGTGGTGCACAGACCGGTCGATCAGCACGCCTGCAGACATGAATGTTGTCTGACTGGACATCCTGTCTGCTGTGCTGGGGACAGCAGTTTTCTCCTGACCTCGCGACCTGACCTCGCAACGCCCCGTCAGCCTCCTACACACGCATTTCACGCCGCTCCGCCATGTGTTCTCCAAAGGGACTGGACTTTGCTTTGCTGCAGCTAGAGACAAAGCTAAAACCTACAGACCGTCAGTGTTGTATATAGTAATGTTCACTTAGTGTGCTGTTTCTATGTTTATGTCGCTGCGTGTCTGTGTGTTTCTGTGTGTGTGTCACTGCAGAAGGTAGCATTTAATCTCCACTGAGCCATGGCCTTCCTTTTGGGTACAGTGGCATTGCTCTCTCACTTTGTCTCTCACTCCCCCCCTCTTTCTCTCTCTCTCTCTCTCTCTCTCTCTCTCACTCTCTCTGTCTCTCTTTAAAAGACCATTTATTTTATTAGAGCAACAATGAGTCTGCTGTGGCCACATAATCCCCCATTAAACCATTAGAGGGGAAGAGAGTGAGGGAGAGAGAGGGAGGGAAAATGAAGAAGAAAGAAGTGAGTGAGTCTGGTTCCTTTCTACACACAGTATCTAACACTAGCGGGGCCGCCCTAGGGAAGAGGCTTACTGTAACACACTGGCTGGAACATTCTCCTCCACCACTACCATTGACTAGGATGTTGAAGCCGGTCCTAGGACATCTGAGTAGAGACACTGCTATTTAAACAGACGGACAAGCCAATTCTGATCGGGCAGACCGTCCATCGGTTAAGAAAAAGCCCTGTGTTGCTTACCTAGCCTTTGATATGGCGTCCGCCTGCTGGAACTGCCTGGCAACGAGAGGCAGGGATGTAAAGTACATTTCTCGGCAGCAGTTCTCCCGGCAAAGTCGTTATGGTACCACGGTGTACATTAGAAGTGTGCGCACGCGTGTACGCCCTTGCGTGCCCGCGTTCGCTTTAGGAAACAATCCCAGCGCCTCTGCCAAGCACCGCTGCTTCCCCCATCACCCCCCCAACACCCCCCTTCATTTTGTCTGTCGGTCTTCATTCAGGCCTTTATACGCATTGATTCTTCTCTGGCAGCTGACAACCCTGAAATGAATACAGTGTCTGTTCTCTCTCTATCCTTCCATTGCTCTTTTCAGTCTCTCTCCCTCCGTCTCATTATGTTCACTCAATTCACCTGTTCCTTTATTGTCACAATCTTTCCATCTTTTCTTCAGTCTTCCTCTTCACTTCCATCTATTGTCGTTCTCCTTGCCACCCCCTCCCCTCACAGTTCGGTATAGATAGATGGTATCTAACAGATAAATCACTCTAAACCTATTCACGTTACCTTGGTGATAAGTCCCTCCATCTTTCTTTTCCATGAGCTTGATTGTGTGTGTTTCACTGGGTGTGCACAACCTCATTGTTGTCACGTGAAGATGTGTTTGACGTGTTATGGATCCATGCGTGCAAATGTGTGTGTGTGTGTGTGTTTAGGCAAACCGAACATCTACATTTGTGCAACCCCACAGGGGTTAGAGTTCAGAGGTCAATGGACAGGGGTCATGAATAGGGGGAGGAGATCGAGCGAGAGAAAAAGAGAGTGAGAGTGTGTGGGGTGTCCTGATGTCTAGTCACTGGCATAATGTATTTCTCTCCCTCCAGCTCTCCATTCATAAAGTTTCTCTCACATGGTAGTAAATATCAATAGCATGTTTCATTACTGCCAACCTGAAAAAAACTGTCACATGGACGGATCCACTTTACGAAGCAAAGAGAGAAGTCTTTAATAAACGTTTCAGTCACACTGAGGTACAATGAGTTCTGGTTTCCACCAACTATTCTATTCTACACGCGAGAGGCAGAGCCAGTGAGAAGACGAAAGTTACGAGTAGAAACACTGCAGGGGAAAAGGAGAATTAATGTGTGTGTGTTTGTGTGTTGATGTATTAACTAGCTAGTGACTCACTTCCTGTGTGTGACGCAGCTGGGTCAGTCCAAGTGCAATTTAGCCCTAGCCTCCACCTGCAAGGCATAAACAGGCCCTTTGTGTTCCCTTGACTGATTTGTGAAGCTACCTAAAGCTAGGTTGTGCTACAGTACTTTTGTGTTCTGAGTTCTCATAGTAATTCATTAAGCTAGGCTAACAATGGCTAGTTGTATGTATTTTTGGGTGTCGTATGTTGACTAATTGATAAATTTAGACTAACTGCTAACACTCGCTACTGTACATGTACTGTATATTCCATTAATAATTCATGAAGTTAGACACTATATGTTTTCCCATTGACTAATTCATTAAGCTAGGCTAGGCTATTACACTCCATAACTACGTGTTTTCCCATTGACTGATTCATGAAGCCTGGCTAGGATATTTATTCAAAGTATTGTATTGTCGTTCTCTATCTGGAAGTTCATTGACATTCGTACAGCAGTAGGATAAATGCTTGAACTTCAGACCTTAAGCACTCAACTTTGTGTCATGTTGTTGCCTGTTTGCGTGTGTGTGTTTGTATTTGTGTGTATGTGTGTTTGTGTGGGAGGATACAGGAGATTCCCTTTATGAAACCATCTACTTATGATGTGTCATCAGCCATCCTCACACACACACACACACACACACACACACACACACACACACACACACACACACACACACACACACACACACACACACACACACACACACACACACACACACACACACACACACACAGTGTGTATGCTGAAATTGCTAGTGTAAACAGATGGGAAAAGAAAATGTCACCAAACCAAATGAAAGCCCCAATACCACATTGCACAAGGACACACACGCTCACATGCTTAGACAGAGCAACTGAGAGAAAAAGGCAGAGAGAGAGAGAGAGTGTGAGTGAAAGAGTAAGAAAGAGTGAGTTAAAGAGAAAGAGAGAGTGAGTGAAAGAGAGAAAGAGAAGTAGATGAAAAAGATAGAGGGGAAATAGAGACTTGTGCCGTTAGCGAAAGGTCAAAGGCAGCCTTTAGCATGAGAAGATATAACATGACAACATTGATTATAGAGAGCATGTAACAAACGCACACAAACGTAGACACACACACACACACAGATCCACAGGCATTCAGCCAATAGACAATGCTAATGTTCTCTGTGTTCTATGCATTACTGATCTACTCTAGCTAGATCTTTGTGCCCGTGTGCCTGCCTCACTAGAACGGAGTAATGAACTGTGAGCAAGAGACAAGCCAGTTCTGTTCTAATTATTCAACACTTTTGAGTTCCACCTCTACTTCAGATGTGGCGCAGTCTGTTCTGAAGTACATGCATATTTTCACTGTTTTTCTTCAAAATAAATTCTATGAGGTTTTATATCGCCATGGTTTCATATCTATGTGAGTGACCCTGGTGGAACAGTCAGAATATCCCCCCTTGTGTTTTATAATGACCAGAGCGAGGGATGGACGGAGAGGGCGAAGGTGGGATGAATGAATGGTGGAAAATAGTTAGGAACAAAGTTAGCCCACTGAAAACAAGGTCAGCTTGCTAAAGCCACACTGCATAGCACACACACACACTCACTAACCCCCGTCACTAAGTAGGATATGACATAAGAGTCTTGCACTCACACGCTGACTCGCCAGCGGATGAACGGGGGAGGTCGTTCGACGTGAACTGACTCCCCGGAACAACTGGTGTCAGCTTGTGTCACAGAACGCCTCGTCCCCGGAAGACTCCCGATCCAGGATCAGCCTTTCCGATCGCAATCGGATTCTTATGGGCAGGGTGGATCTTGATCAAAACAATACGTTTCAGTTTATGACTACTTTAATCTTTCCTTATTCAGCTACTGAATTTCAATGTAACTTACTTTATATGCTGATGGCTTGATGAGGAGGACCGTTAAGAACCCGGATGATGCTAAAAGATTCTGCGTGTCGTTGTTGATATTAATCAAGATTCCACATAAACCGCTTAAAGAAACAGTGTTGTTGTAAAAAAAACACTAGTAATTAGTAGCATATTGCTTCTAAATTGGTGGGAAATTGGTTGTAAGTCTGTGGTAAATTGGTAGTGAATTACACACAGACATGATATGTAAATCTCTTTAGGGATTTGAAGATAGCGGAGAGGTTAGAGTCACAGGGGGTCCTTTGAGGGAGATTTGGAGGGGAGTGGTACCCCTCAAGAAACTACACGAGCAGAGGGGAAAGACTCACCAGGGGTGTAGACCCCCCTCCACACTGTTCATCTTGGTTTAATCCACTTTATCCTGTCTGAGACATTAAAATAAATCCCCAAACAGGCAGAATAGATTTTTTTGCAGAATGGGTTGCACCCTGAGCACCTTATTCCACCAGCTGCAGGCATCCAACTGGAAGAAAATAGTCAATTCACTGTCACTTGGCTTGAAGGAAATAGGCTTTTCAGCATTTCTGTAGTACAGTGTGATACTAATGTGAGTGAATAACATAAGGAGATACTGTACACTGGCTTAAACAGGGTTATTTTGCATGGCACCCAGCATGGCTGTACTCCCAATCCACCTAGACAGTTGGTCAACCCAACATCAGTCATTTAGCAGACGCTCTCACCCATGCATTGTAATAGCAGTGTGCCCGTAAGAAGGCATCTAACACCACTTCAAGCAGCATCCGGTCTCTCGCTCAGAGGCAGACCAGAACCAATCCCTTTGAGCTTGCTTTCGAAGCAAGCCAGCAGTGCAGTAAAGGTTGATAACAAAACGACATTGAGATTTTTGTGCATTTCAAAATAATGTTAAATAAAATGTACTCAAATTTCCATGTAGTGGTATGTAGAGAAATGGATCATCACACATTGTTTGTATAATTGTGTAGTGGTATCTAGAGAAATGGATCATCACACATTGTTAGTATAATGGTGTAGTGGTATCTAGAGAAATGGATCATCACACATTGTTAGTATAATTGTGTAGTGGTATGTAGAGAAATGGATCATCACACATTGTTAGTATAATGGTGTAGTGGTATCTAGAGAAATGGTTCATCACACATTGTTAGTATAATGGTGTAGTGGTGTCTAGAGAAATGGATCATCACACATTGTTAGTATAATGGGTTAGTGGTATCTAGAGAAATGGATCATCACACATTGTCTGTGCTGCAAATTGATATCTCCCTGTGTGAAGAACGTGTTAACAAACACTGACATGCTCTCAATCTGAACAATGTGGCTGTTGTCAAAGCTATACTGTTCAAATATTGGGCTTATATTAAAATACATAGAGAAGGCATTATATTGGGTAAGAAATTCATCGATTTAGTTTTATAATTATATCCAATGTTATTTCATCAATTCCCCATAATGCTTAACCAACACCAGGAGACCACATCTTATCCAACACCAGGAGACCATGTCTTAACCAATACCAGCAGACCACGTTTTTACCAACACCAGGAGACCACTTCTTAACCAACACCAGGAGACCACATTGTAACCAACACCAGGAGACAACATCTTAACCAACACCAGGAGACCACGTCTTAACCAATACCAGGAGACAAAGTCTTAACCAACACCAGGAGACCACATTGTAACCAACACCAGGAGACAACATCTTAACCAACACCAGGAGACAACGTCTTAACCAACACCAGGAGACCACGTCTTAACCAATAACAGGAGACCACATCTTAACCAACACCAGGAGACCACGTCTTAACCAACACCAAGAGATCACATTTTACATATGGAAAAGCTAAAAAAAAATGATTTGTGAACATTGTGAGCATTTATTTTAAGTGCACACACACACACACACACACACACACACACACAAAGGACTGTGTGCTTATTGAAACTGCTCCGTGTATTGTCCAGTGGTGAGATTTAAAGGTAACATGCAAGAGCCAAATCTGGGTGAACTCTATCATTACATATACAGTAGATACTATAATTAACTATGACTATATACATGACTCTCTTTGGATAATCAGCAATCTTTATTATGATATATTGCATCAAGTCGTACCAGTGTCTATTTTCAGGGCTCTTTTCAGTACCAGTCCACACGTTATATTTATTGGATTATGACCAACGAGCCACACGGCATGCAGGTTTAGCACACTGTATCCTCCCAAAGAAATGTTACAAACCACCAAATATTATTCATCTTTTTAGTTTTGCATGGAAGAACCAGTTTACTTGTCATTGTTGCATTAAAGCACTAACACAAACCTATTCACACAAAGACCTAATTGTTAAATCCAATTCAATTAATTAATTTCAGAAAGTACACTACATTCCAGTTTCTTACCCACATTTCTCTCATTGAAGAGCTTTGCAAATCATT
Organism: Umbra pygmaea; assembly: GCA_016801145.1. Lineage (NCBI taxonomy): Eukaryota > Metazoa > Chordata > Actinopteri > Esociformes > Umbridae > Umbra > Umbra pygmaea. The sequence goes on from JACXGM010012083.1 coordinate 12,778, forward strand.
GGCATCCGGCTCTCAGTGTATTTCACGATTTCACTGAAACTGAAACTTAATTGACCTTCACATCATCTTGCTCACTAATTACCATCATTGTGTTTAACTCTCTGAGGTTACCACAGAGATCTCCTAATAGCTTATTTTGTCCCCACAGACACGACCTCCATAGGATTAGCGAAGATCCCCTTTAGACTGAACATGGAGCAGGCTCTATCCAAATTGTCCAGATAATGTGAGGTTAAACACTACCTATCCCTTACCAGTGAACACTAGTATCTTAGTGAGACCCCAATAAAACATCCAGATACACCAATACCAGTTAATAGGACAGCCTAATACTCCAAATCCTGTCATGCATTCCGTCAAATACCCCAACGTTAGATTCCTAAACACCCCAGTGTCCCATGTTCCTCAGCCTAGAGTAACGTTCTCAGACTAGCTCCGGGAGTCATCGTGTTTAGACGTGTTGTCACCGTGGCAATAACACATTGTTGGCAAGTGGACAGGGTGCACAAGCGTGATGAAGTGGGACTACCAGAGTTTATCGGTGGGGCGACAATGTAACTGTCATTCCCCACCGAGCGAACGTGCTGCAGTGGGGTTTAACGGCACACACATACACTGATGTAACGTGTGAGTGACGGGGTTGTTGCTGTCAGAGCTGGTGAATGAAGGCAAAACAATAGAACAACTAATGATGACTGACACCCAATTACCCAAAAGAGGAGAGAAAAACAGAGGTAGAGATTAATAGAGAGACAGAGAGAGTGAGTCTATTCTCAGCTTAATGTTCCTCTTGACTGTGTCCGGGGGTTTATTGTGCTTCCTAAACCATGGCATGATTTCTAAATAGTGCACACTACTTGTTTAGGACACTAACTAAAAGAGAGAATATGGTGCAGATTGGGATGCAAGCTTTAGTGACAGACTGGTCAGTAGCCCTGGTTATTCATAGCACACCGCATGCAAACACACATACACAACCACCTATGCACACTGTCCTTCAGAAGGGTAAAGGAGAGGTGTCCTATGTCATATTTATGAGGCTGGGGTCAAAACCAAAACCATACACCCTGATAGATGCCAACATGTGTTTGAAGGCCTGCGTGTTTCATGTGTCTCACTGTGCCCTTGTCTGTTGTCATGTTTAGTGCAGCAGCAGGCATTTCCCCCTATGGGTGGTCACTCACTCAAAGAGTGTTTTTGTTACTAATAACATGCTAACATCCTTTAGACCGGCTAATGCTGTTTTAAACCAAACCACACAGACCCACGGTTAGTCCCACTGGTGTTCACCAAAACAGCCTTTGTTAACATTTAAACATCATTCTCCTTCGTCTTGCCTTTTCAATCTCTCTTCTTCTGTAATATCTCGTGCCTCCTCCCTTTCTGTCATTTAGAGAGGGATTTCTCATCCATTGTGGGGAGATATCTAATCTAAACACACTCTTGGAATCAATACACACACAGAGACACACACTGCAGGAGTGTAATGGATACCCATTCAGTTGCCATCATCCTCATTGTGAATCTCCCTCAGTATTGGCACTCCAGGAGTAATGATGGAAATGGAATATGTGTCACATAATGACCCAGTGTCTCTCTCTCACTCTCTCTCCTTCTCTCTGTCTCCCATCTCCCTGTCTCTCTCTCCCTCGCTCGATCTCCCCTCTTTCTATCTCTCTCTGTCTCCCCTCTCTATCTGTGTCTCTGTCTCTCTCACACGGTCCCTCTCGCTTGCTCAGTGTTGACAGATTGTGATGTCAGTCATAATGGATCCAAACCTGATTGCTACAAAATGAGAAAACTCCCCTCCATCTCCCGCTCTCTCTCTCTCTTTCTCTCCACCTCTCCTCCATTATCTCTCCCTCCAGAGAGAGGAAGCGAGAGACAAGAGAAAGGGAGGCCTTCAGTCAATACGGTCCTATTGATATGTTTACCCATGGTGGAATGAACGTAGATTAGCGCCTGTGTGTGTGTGTTAGGACAGCGCTATTGTTTCAGAATAGAAAGGGAGGAAACGGAAAGAGAGAGGAAAAGGGAGAAGCTGAGGAGGGCAAGATGACGGGAGGCAAAGGGCGAGTCTATTTGGGCACTAGTCCTTTTCAACGGCTGATACATTCTCTGTCATTACCCGCTGTTGCTTGTTTGTCTAGTAATGACCTTCATAATTGCTGGTGCAAAATGTTTTGCGATTGTCACAATTCAGTTTGCATTGCAATTCGGTACAGTGACATACTGTATATTTTAGTTAATTCTTTTGCAAATCCTTGTTCCAAACTAGAAATATTTCTAAACAGATGTCTACTGCAGACAGACAAGTGAAAACCATGGGAAAAAAGTTTTGATCAGTCATGGAAATAACTGAATACAAATTGGCTTCTTATTTCACAAGAAGGGATCATATTAATAAAGGAAAATACTGTAGTTTTGGTGCCAAAGAGCCACGTAGACTAAATATAATTTAGTAATATTGCCAAATCAACATTTCGACAAACACAATACCCGCGACATGTAACCGTACTGATGTCCCCTCCCATTACCGCTGCTGAAGACTTGTAGCCAAAGTGCATCGCTGTGGCTGAAGCCTGCCGAGTAAATCCCCCCGTAGCACCGCTTGGTGACAGGCTGTGTGATAGAATGGGGTGAATATTTTTAGGTCCTTCTCTCTTGACCCAGTCAGTGAGAGGTAGAGAGAGAACGCTCAGGGGAGAGATCGAGGGGGAGAAGAGAGAGTGAGAGAGAGAGAAAGAGAGAAAGAGGTGGAGTAGGAGGCTGCAGATGCATTCCTTGCTCTCCGGAATGTCTCGATGAGTTATTCCTCCCATCCTCTCTCCGCTGTTTGGCGTTCCGATAGAATAGCTTTTCTTTCCCTCGCAGTTTCTTTCTCAATCTCTGTCCCCTTGTACAGGCGGGCGGGGTTTAGAACCAAACATTGCATTTTTGTGAGCCCCAAATGACACCCTGTTCTCTATTTAGTGCTCTTCTTTTAAACCTGGGCCCACAGGACTTCTCTAGTCTCAGTCTTTCTATCTGGTTTTTCCATCCTGTGCTCTCACTTTCTTTGTGTCACTCTTTATCTCTGTTCTCCAGCTTCATTGACTGGTTTCAACCTTCTTCAGTCTTTTGGCTAAATTCTTCTTCAGGAATGTTGATGATCACCGCAAACATGACAAGAATCCAACACTCTTACTTCTGAATTTTCCAGAACACTTGTAGCCACTTTGATCCCTTTTGAAAAGACCCCTTCTTTACGCAACATGTTGTCATGGAAACAAAGCAGTCCTATTTGAGAATCACCAGCCCAACTGGAATATTCCGAGCAGACAATGGCATTAGATGAAAAGCATTCAGTTACTCCGCACCTCTACATGTTGTTTGCAAACCACTTTCCATAGAATCCCAATGAGGGGCTTTAGGGTGCAGAGGGTGTTGAGGGGTTTTTGGGATAGGGTGCAGGGAGGGTCTGAGCCCTGGTGGGGGGGTTGGGGCTGCAGGGGTTTTGATGTGAAGCTGAAGTGTACAGAGGGGTTTGTGAGGATGTTGACCTCTCTGATGGTGTACTCTAACTGAAATAGTCTTCTCAGTCAGTGATCTTCTGGCACTCACACACACACACACACACACACAAAGCGCCAACGGATCCCACTTCTGGCACCAGGACTTGTGCAGCTGCAGAGTAAAAGCACAGAGCTTTGAATACTAATAATACAGCAGAGTGTGTGTGTGTGTGTGGATGCCCGGGTATGTGTGTTTGGTGGATTAGGGCCTCTCTTATAACAGTCATTGTGCTTGGTAATTCTATGTGATATTCACCACCTCTCCTCTCCGTCTCTTCCCTCCAGCTGTCTGGATCACTGAGGAGGAGGCTGACTGCGACCGAGGGGGCCCACCAGGGGGGCTTACGGCAGGGCCAAGGGCCCGGTAACGGCCCCGGTCTGGGTCCTGGTTTGGGAGTGAACGGTACCTCAGACGGTAACTCCATGGCCCAGGGGCCAGGGGGGCCAACCAAGCGTCTCTGCCTGGAGGACGTGACCCTAGCCATGGGCAGCACCTTTCAGCAGAGCCCTTACTCCGGAGGCCCGAGTCCTGGAGGTCATGGAGGCCCTGGAAGCCAGGGGTCACTGGAAGGCAATAGGCTGGGCAACGGAAACAACAGCCTGGGCTCACCGTACTCAATGCCCCAGAAAGCAAGTCCCGGGGGAGGTGGAGGACATTTTCACCCCAATGGAAGCTCCTCGTCGGCCCCATCAGTTGAGCAGGAGCTCCAGGACATTTTGGATGAGTTGACCAATAACCCTTCTTTGCCAGAGTTGGATCTTGACAAAATACTAGGTAATAAAGAGGATCAGAACACTGGGCCAGGGTACATCCACCCACATTCTCCCAAACGCTCCCCACAGAGACCCACGTCTCACCTGGAGAGCCACCTCACCCGCTCCCCAGGCTTTCCCCAGGCTGGGTCTCCCCAAGTTGGCCCAAGTCCGGCTGGAGCTCCCTACTCAATCCCCCACCCCTCCAAACCTGTTCCTTCACCTCTCTCAGCATCACCACATCATTCGTCTTCATCCCAGAACCAAGCTCGTTCACCAATGCTTTCAGCCGCCCTTTCCTCTCGACCGGGGTCAACGTGGCACGAATTATCGCGAGCCCAACAGCTCCAGCAAATGGCATCCAACTCCAACAAACACCTTTCCTCCAACACCCTCATCTCCCAGAGCCAGAACCAAACTCAGAGCCAGGCCCCCATGGCTCCTCTAACCCAGCAGGGCTCACCCTGGGGTGGACAGAAACTCTCCAACCTCCCTAACTCCTCGCCGCTACACCAACAACCTTTCAGCCCAGCTGGAAGCATTCAAAGCCCCCAGGGATCCATGTCGATCTCCAGTCTTGCTCCAACTTCATCCGCAGGGCCTTCCCCACCCTACCGGCCTGAGAAGCTAGCCAGCCCAGCACTAGCTCAACCCCCTTTTAGCCCTCCAAGCACTCTCCTACCTGGAGGAAACACCAGCACTTCCAGCACTTTATCCAACAACCAGGGTTCCCAGGCCAGCTACATGTCTGGCGGAGGCGCGCCGACATCAGGTTCCACAAGGCTATCACCCCCCTACCGGAACGACAAGCCTCACCAAAGTCCGTCGCTCCAGTCCCAGGCACAGCAAGCCCAGAACCAGCCCCAAACCCAGCAACCACATCCGTACAACACCCCGAACGGATCAGGACCCAATACCAATATGTCCAGTCAGCTTTACAAAGCCATGACAGTGGGTCAACCTAGCAACCTTAAGCTACTAATGCAGCAGCAGCAACAGCAATCAAACACTCAACAGCTACAGACGAATGCCCAACTGGGGCAGCACCCGTCCATGTGCAAACCAGGCAGTAGTGGAGTCCCCCACCAGGAACCTCCGTACTCCTTCACCAACACAAAGCCCCTTCGCCATTTTGACCTGGACCCTCAAGGACAACAACAGAAGATGGCTAGTGGGGGTGGACCCACGATGACCCCAGGACAGGTTGGCACCCCAAACCCCATGGCAGGCTACCGGGGAATGCAACACGGCGGTGCAGCCGGAGTATCGGCAGTCGCGGCGAATCATGCCCATATACTGCAACAGACGATGCAGCAGAGAGCTGCACTGCAGCAGGCCCAGGCAGCAGCAGCAGGCATGGGGCAACAACACTGTAGAGAGGTGAGTCCGGATTGGTTGATTCTACTTCTGGTTTCAGTATTTAGAGTTTGGATTTAAAGGTGCCATTTGTAAGATATCCGCTACAAATGCATACAAAAATCTTATTACATTCCGAAAGGAATTTGAGAAAGGTGTTACGGTATTATAAATGTTGTACTTGACAAATGGTTTGTTATTTGTAAGGCTATAAAGCACAGTATGTTCTCCGTCACCCCAATTACTTTCTCAAAGCAAAATCAAATGTATTGTTATATATTTTCATCCTGGTATAGTGTAATGCAACATTATACCTGACCCTACTGCCCACTTTGCGTACTCTGCCCACTTCACTCCAAAAAAAAAGGAACATTTTGGAGTATGTACCCCTGTGAGCCCCGGGCATGTTTTCTGCAGTTCGAGAAAACATTTTTTGTTCATGTCTTTTTCACCAGACCTCGTGTTGGTTCAGATTTTTTCATGCTCAAAAGTTGAAAGAGGGCTAAATACTTGGAACAGAAGCTAATTACTGTTTTGTCTGAAATACCTGTCAGACCCAGTGAACTTTACAACATAGCTAGCATTGCTAATGTTGTTAGCTAGCAATGCAAACAACATTATCTAACTCAACGTCCATATGCTATTCTCAGTATGTCTATGCTAGCTAATTTTAAACCATATCTAAAATAATTCTGGTGACATTAAATTGATGACAAATTATATTGGTGTTACAACGTTTTTGTGTTTTCATTTGTTCCTGTAATTTCACTTCCAGTCTGCAGAGGCTGATTTTACCAATGGATAAAATGTAGATACCAAAGTATACACTAGACTGGCTGATTCTACCTCTTGGTTGAGTATGTAATAAATAGGTGATTGGTTGGTTCTACTTGTGTGTTTCTGCATGTAGGCTGATTCTAATTCGTGGTATACTTGATTGAGTGTGTGTACGTCCAACTTGCATTAAGTTTAGAGGCAATTGGTTGGTTGTAATCTATAGTTGTAGTATATTGAGAGATGATTGACTGGCTATCCATTATTGTGAATTACTTAATGGGGGTTTAAATGTTGTATGTAGCTGCTTACTGTTACTGTGACATTTTATTCACTGAAACTAAAGCTCAAGCTGATTCTAATTGCTCGTAGATAAAGACCTGAATGGTTGGTTATACTTCCTGTGCACAGTTTTCTGTTGGCGTACAAAAGTATTTAATATTTGCACTGTCGACAGTGCCATAAGTTACCCATAAAATCCTGGAGTATTGATTGTCTACAAGTGTGAGACTTGGTCTTTGGTGATTTTTACCTCAGTGGTTTGTTTGATCAGGCACTTTAACGCACTGAGTCATTGTGCTGTTATACCTACAGAGTGCTTTCCTCTCTGTAAGGATTTTCCGTTAGACGTGGGGTTTCATGTTTTCTTGAAAGATGATTACATCAGCAACATTTTGAGCAAAATCCACTGTCGAAGAGGGGGCTGAGTCCAATGCCTTACCCTGATCTAAGTCCTCGAAACAATTGCCTTAGAATAGGCTGCCCAAAATAGTATTTATTTGATATTTATTTAATTTATAAATATTACATTTTTTATAGTCTTGTTCACGCCACCTGGCACACCCACCATGAAAGCAGAATTAGTCAAGAGAAAAGGAGGCAAGGTCGTCAAGGACGCGAGAAAGCGAGACAGAAACAGAGAGAGGATGGGAGACATGGAGAGAAGTCCAGTATTTAGAGACAGCACTGAAGCTCCCCTGCTGTTCTTAAAGAAGGACAAGGAGCAGAGACCAGGAGCCCAGGAGGAGTCGTGGAGAGGTACTAGGTGCAGAAGTGGAATGGCGGGAAGGCAATGGCGAGGGAGGAGGGGTGTTGGATGAATTATGTAGAAAGGAACAGGGAGTGGAGCAATCACTTCCTTCGCAGTGGCGCCACCTTAACCGGAAGAATGACTGTCTTCCTACTGCCCAGCTCCCCCGTTCCCTTTACGGTGCACTACCTCTTCACGGGTTCTGTCAGGTTCAGGTCTGAAGGAGTGCACTGTGTAGGGAATAGGGGCACGGTTTGGACTGCCCGCCATCGTGCAGCCATACATACTTATTAAGCCGCCACGGTTGTCAGTGTGCATTTAATGCGTTTAATGTGCATTGGATCAGGAGGGGAGGTGGATGCGTGTGTGTGTGTGTGTGTAAGGGGGGGGGTTCCAAACCACTGATAGCACTCACTTACCACACCAGGCCCGATCCAAAGCTGCTACACACACCGACACATACTACCTGGTCATTAGGATGGAAGGACACATACTACCTGGTCATTAGGATGGAAGGACACCCGAGAGAGACGGAGGGCTGGAAAAGCGGGATAGAGAGAGGACAGGAAGCGGACAAGGCTGAAAAGGGTTTTCCGAGGGAGATGTTGTTTTTTATGGGGTGTGTGCATGAGCGCGTGGGGGGGGCTTAACCAAGGGGCCCCTTTAGCGCTCACTCACTCCTGCCAAGAGGCCAAACCCTCCGTCCCCCCTCCCTTTGCCTTTTATCCCCTCTTTTCCCAAATTCATTATCCTTTATTGGAGTGCTGAAAGACTTCTGCTGGGTAGAGGAGGGGGGAGGAGAAGACAGGAGGGGCAGACGGGGGTGGTGGGGTGTCAGGAGCTTCAAATATACCGCTGTCTCTGCCTCAAAGAGTTGCTGCTGCAGAATACAGAGAATGCTGCTGCGGCACTTTGAAATCCAATCTAACAAACACACAAACACACACATGTAATTCCATGTTCACATTTGCATACGCAAGCATAGGATGGCTTAAATACCAAATGTACGCAAAAACGCCCAGCGTTCACGCTTTCGTTAATCGACGAAATCGAATGCTTGCGGCGACACAATTTAAACATGGCCTTACATGTGCAATATAAACACCCTACAAGAACAGGCACACAAAGGAACTGCACACAGTATTTTTCAGCCAATGAGGACTCCCACATGACAGCAAACATATTAGGCACTCAATCATCTGCACTCACATGTAACAAGCTAGTTTGCATACACACCCATACACACACACACACACACACACACACACACACACACACACACACACACACACACACACACACACACACACACACACACACACACACACACACACACACACACACACACACACACACACACACACACAAACACACACACTATGGAAGGCCTGTCCTTCTTCTCTGTCTCTAAGTCCACCTACACAATCTGAGTTCAAAGGTTCTATGTGTCTCCTTTCTCTCTCGCTGTCTTTCTCCTAAATTCTAATGTAAATACTTCAGTGGCATGTTACACATTTGTCGACATTCCCAACAGTACATGGAAAATAATAATTAAAGGATATATATATGTCAAACGTCAGAAAGAAATGTTTCAATAAGCTTAATTTGTATGCAGACTATTAACATACATTTTCAAAGCAAACATAGACATGTAAAGGATCAAATATATGATGGCATGAATAGAATATGATATCAAAAGTAGTTACTGCTATATCGATAAAGCATCTGAGAGGAAGAAATTCAGACAATGATGAGGCAGATATATGTTGTAATGTTATTGTTCTGGTTTGTTAACAGTGATAAAGACACAAATTATTTAAGGTTATTGTACTTGTTGGTGGGTTAAAAATTTGAAAGACAAATGTTAAAATGTTATTGTCCTAGTTGGTTGGTTAATAGAATGACACAGTAATGTTATTGTCCTAGTTGGTTGGTTAATAGTTTGAAATACACTGTAATATTATTGTTGTGGTTGGTTGGTTAATAGTTTGAAATACACAGGCTGTAGTTGTTATTGTCCTGTTAGTTAATAGTTAGAAATAAATAATTTGTAATGTATTGTTTGTTGTAATGTTATTTTCCTGCTTGGTGGGTAAAAAATTAAAATACTCAGGTTGTAATGTTATTGTTCTGGTTGTTAATAGTTAGAAAAACACTGGTTGTATTGCTATTGTCTTGGTTGGATAATAGGGATGAAGACAGAATTGTTGTAATTCGAATGTCCTGGTGGTTGGGTAATAGTGATGAAGACAGGATTGTTGTAATTCGAATGTCCTGGTGGTTGGGTAATAGTGATGAAGACAGGATTGGTGTAATTCGAATGTCCTGGTGGTTGGGTAATAGTGATGAAGACAGGATTGTTGTAATTCGAATGTCCTGGGGGTTGGGTAATAGTGATGAAGACAGAATTGTTGTAATTCGAATGTCCTGGTGGTTGGGTAATAGTGATGAAGACAGAATTGTTGTAATTCGAATGTCCTGGTGGTTGGGTAATAGTGATGAAGACAGGATTGTTGTAATTCGAATGTCCTGGTGGTTGGGTACAACAATCAGTCGTATACTGCACAAATCTGGCCTTTATGGAAACGTGGCAAGAAGAAAGCCATTTCTGAAAGATATCCATAAAAAGTGTCATTTAAAGTTTGTCATAAGCCACCTGGGAGACACACCAAACATGTGGAAGAAGGTGCTCTGGTCAGATGAAACCAAAATGGAACTTTTTGGCAACAATGCAAAATGTTAAGTTTGGCGTAAAAGCAACACAGCTCATCACCCTGAACACACCATCCCCACTGTCAAACATGGTCGTGGCAGCATCATGGTTTGGGCCTGCTTCTCTTCAGCAGGGACAGGGAAGATGGCTAAAATTGATGGGAAGATGGATGGAGGCAAATACAGGACCATTCTGGAAGAATGATGGAGTCTGCAAAAGACCTGAGACTGGGACGGAGATTTGTCTTCCAACAAGACAATGAAGACAAAAACATAAAGCAAAATCTACAATGGAATGGTTCCCAAATAAACATATCCAGGTGTTAGAATGGCCAAGTCAAAGTCCAGACCTGAATCCAATCGAGAATCTGTGGAACGAACTGAAAACTGCTGTTCACAAATGCTCTCCATTCAACCTCACAGAGCTTGAGCTGTTTGCAAGGAGGAATGGGCAAAAATGTTAGTCTCTTGATGTGCAAAACTGATAGAGACATACCCCAAGCGACTTACAGCTGTAATCGCAGCAAAAGTGGCACTACAAAGTATTAACTTAAGGGGGCTGAATAATTTTGCACGCCCAATTTAGCAGTTTTTTATTTGTTAAAAAAGTTTGAAATATCCAATAAATTTCGTTCCACTTCATGATTGTGTCCTACTTGTTGTTGATTCTTGTGGGTAGCAAGCGTTTGTCTTGGAACGCTGTGTTATTTTGCTGCCATGCATAACACCCCTTGTTATGACCAAATAACTCCATATTTGTTTCCTCAGTCCACAGCAACTTCTTCCAAAATGAAGCTGGCTTGTCAAAATGTGCGTTTGTATACCTCAAGCGACTCAATTTATAGACCTGTCTAATTTTGTTTTGATGCATATTGCACATTTTCTGTTAATCCAATGAACCTCATTTCACTACCAAAATATTACTGTGTCCTTCAGTTATTTGATAGATCAAAATGAAATAACTCATCCAAACACCCAGTTATCTATAGATGAAAATCATGGAAATTGTCAAAGGTGCCTAAACCTTTGCATAAAACTGTGTACATTACATCACTTATACATTCTTTAAACCATAGGTAAATGCAGATATGGATGTCAAATGTGGAAATGTATGTCACATACATAAAAAACGGCCAATTTCTTTATATTTTGACATATATGTACATATATGTGACAATGTTTCCACCATATAGTATATGCCGATATAGGACATAAAAGTTATATACATACAGTGTATGGCCATATATTAGATTTCCGTATGGATTAGAAAGACACAGGTTCTACTGTTATTGTCCTGGTTGGTTGATAGTTAGAAAGATACAGGTTGTAATGTTATTTTCCTGGTTGTTTGGTTGATAGTTAGAAAGACACAGGTTGTACTGTTAT